>JAVQJG010022875.1:0-12801 GCA_036024015.1 Craterocephalus amniculus
CATCCATCCATCCATCCATCCATCCATCCATCCATCCATCCATCCATCCATCCATCCATCCATCAATCAATCAATCAATCAATCAATCAATCATCCTGATTGGCTCTGGTGAGGATGGACATCATTCCCTGAGCTCTCTCAGTGTGATGGAGCTTCAGTCGGTGAATCTGATGGAAAAGATGCTGAGCAGCAGCTTCACTGTCAGAAACTCTACAAACTGCTGCTTGTGTAGAGTGTGTGTGGGTGGGGTGTGTGTGTCTGTGTGGTGGGGGGCGAGGGGGGGACATTAGCCGTTACTTTGATGTGCTAATAGCTGTTTTTAGCTGCAGGCTAAACTCATCAAACACTGTCAGAGTGTGTGTGTGTGTGATGTTTTTATCTGGCATGTCGGTGTGGATGCAGGATGATTGACAGCTTCCATCAGGACCCCGCCTGCCACTGTCTCCTGAGGAGGGATGTGAATCTTACAACTACTCACGGTTCAGTTCAATTCTCGGGCTGATGATTCGATTCTGTAGCGATTCTTGATTCAAACTGATCTGTAAGTTTAGCCACGATCAAACCTGTTTTAGTCACAAACGTCCAGAATGACCCGGTTCCTCTGAAGGCCAGAAGGAGCTCTTAGGTTTTATTGGTTGAAAGAAAACAGATTATGTTCGTCAAAAAAAGATTATTTTCACTAAACGTATGATCTTTAACATTTCCTTGTTGCCTAGCAGCAGCTTCAGAGGATTTTTAAATACTGAAATATTTTGATTCTTGGTGTTGAAGGGCCCCATGGCATCGCGTGGACATCGGGGACAGTGCCTCTGGATTGGCAGACCGGGGTGGTGGTCCATCTTTTTAAGAAGGGGGACAGGAGGGTGTGCTCCAACTACAGGCTCCATTTGGCTCCATCAAGCCGTGATCTCCAGCTCTCGCTGGAGCGATTCGCAACCGTGTGTGAAGCGGTTGGGATGAGAATCAGCACCTCCAAATCAGAGACCATGGTCCTCAGCCGGAAAAAGGTGGTTTGTCCTCTCCAGGTCGGGGGTGGGGACCTGCCCCAAGTGGAGGACTTCAAGTATCTCGGGGTCTTGTTCACGAGTGAGGGAAGGATGGAGCGTGAGATCGATAGGCGGATCGGTGCGGCGTCTGCAGTAATGCGGGCTTTGCATCGGTCCGTCGTGGTGAAGAGGGAGCTCTGCCAGAAGGCTAAGCTCTCGATTTACTGGTCGATCTACGTTCCTACCCTCACCTATGGTCATGAGCTCTGGGTAGTGACCGAAAGAACGAGATCGCGAGTACAAGCGGCCGAAATGAGTTTTCTCCACAGGGTGGCCGGGCTCTCTCTAAGAGATAGGGTGAGGAGCTCGGTCAACCTGGAGAGGCTCAGAGTAGAGCCGCTGCTCCTCCGCATCGAGAGGAGCCAGATGCGGTGGCTCGGGCATCTGGTCAGGATGCCCCCTGGACGTCTCCCTCGGGAGGTGTTCCGGGCACGTCCCACCGGGAGGAGACCTCGGGGTCGGCCCAGGACACGCTGGAGGGATTACATCTCTCGGCTGGCCTGGGAGCGCCTTGGGATCCCCCCGGATGAGCTGGCTGATGTGGCTGGGGAGAGGGACGTCTGGGCTTCCCTGCTCAGGCTGCTGCCCCCGCCACCCGACCCCGGATAAGCGGTAGATAAGGGATGGATGGATGGATGGTTTCTATTGCCCTCTGAAAATACAAATTTAAATGTAAAATCGAAAAGAATGGGATTAAGCGGTTCAGAAAATGGATGGATGGATGGATCCAAAAGAATGATTAAACCGACCAGCCTATAAAACTAAATGTAATGGTTTTGTCATTTTCACAGGGTTAAGCGCAGCACTTTGACTCCAGTTCTGTCCAAGGTCAGCTAGGTTCCCTCAAGCCCATGACTCAAAGCAGCTCTAAGACCTCATTGTTTCAACCGAAGCAGCCTGGTCAACTAAACCAGGAAATTCTACAGTAAATTGAAAAAAAAAGAAAGACTTGAGGCATTGCTGTGTGATGACGCTGACATGAATCAGCAGATATGTACCCTTCCTGCTGTTTTTAGATGATTCAGTGACATCATCATGTCCAACCGGTTAAAACTGACTCTGGGAAGCAGATTAGTAAGAAGGGAAAACTGCAGCAGGGCCAGTCATGCAAAACACTGTGTGAAAGTACTGGTTCTTCTGTGAAATATCCATATTATGCAACTTTCATAGGTCACTCCTTTATTTACACACACACACACACACACACACACACACACACACACACACACACACACACACACACACACACACACACACACACACACAGTATATGCAATAAAAGATTCCTGGCAGTTTTGCTAGTTAAAGTTTCATGTAAGTAATCTTTACAAATTTCCTTAAAGAACACTAAGGGGAAATATTTAAGGGGAAATCAGTTGAAAGCTGTGTTTGTTGACGCATCAGTTAATTCCTTGGTCTGGGGAGTCTATCAGTCTCTCATTTTTTGTACAAATTAAAATCAGAAGTTGATTCGATAAAATATGCAGGTTCATTATAAGGGTCATTGGGAGTACAGCGAACTCATTGTAACACAGTACCAGCCAAAAGTTTACCCATCAGATAACTTTTGGCTGGTACCTTGACAATGAGTTCACTGCACCCAATGACCCCTCTAATGAACATGTGATATTATGTGTTTTATCTCATCGACTTATTTGGATCTTTACAAAAGAATAAGATAAAGTCTTACAGACCCCCTAGACCAATGAATGAACTGATGCATCAACAGAGCTTATGATTGCACAATCCGAAACTAAGAAGGGATCACTTATAATAAACAGAAAAATGTGTGTCCCACTTTTTTTTTTTTTACTGCAAACAAGACTTTGTTTTTGTTGTTCTGAGTGAAACAGGAAGATAAAGTTAAATGTAATTATGAACATATACTAAATTAAAGAAACAAAAAAAACAACAACTGGGATAAGGAAGTTAATTAAATAGCTTGACATAGATGAGCAAATTAAGGTTAATGATAAGGCAGGACTAATGTGGAATTGTGACAAAAACTACAAATAGAGAGTTCAATGTGAAAGTTATATATAGAGCATATAAATCGAAAGACAAGTTCAGCAATTGCAAAAAGCAAATAAAAAGGATAAATGTTGTTTGGTACTGGCTATGTTACAAAGCTAGAGCTCACCAAGTCATAGTGCTTTTAATACTACTTTGTTTAGACCTGGGATGTTCCACTGGCTCCATCTTACAGCTAAAGAGATTGAACTCTTTCTATTTTACATTGAAGCTATTAGAACACTAAAGGGTATGATTTTAAAAGATGCAGACAGCGTGGGCCTTGTGATTTCTGTCCTGCAAGGCGATCCTCCAGAGAGAGGAGGCTTACCCGGGTTAAATGCAGGCTGCGGCTTGTGGTGACCTCTGTCTGCCGCAGGGAGAAGGACTCAGCCGGGAGGAAACCTCTGACGTCAGTACGGCAGCCTGACGGTGCGTAGACCGATTCTGCTGATGGTGTGGGTGCATGTTGTAGTGACAGCGACAGCCACAGGGACACAGCAGACACCTCCTCATTGGATCCCAACTCAGGAATTACTCATTGGTTAAAGCATTAACTAATTATGCCCAGACAAATGTCCTTACGTACAACCGCGCGCGCTCTGACCTGTGCGTTACTGTTGGCTAGCTGTTAGCCGTTAGCCCCCTCCCCCCGCCGTGTCTTTTGTTGGTCCAGTTAGCCAAGTAGCACACAAGCTAGCTAATGTTTGTCAGTGGCTGTCAGTTCCATCACTGAGACAACTGGCTCTCTTCACCCGTCCATCTGATGGATGGCTGACGGAACAATGCTGATATTCCTCCGTTTCCTGCTAACAGGTAAGCTAGTCCCGATCTGTAGTTTGCTCGCTTGTTTTGGGGCAGAACATGTTTGGACGCTTTTGTCTACGTGATTATGCAACATGATCACCAGAATTCATTGAGCTGTTCAAAATAGTTTCGACATTTTATTTATTCGCATAAATGAAACATTGAACGTGTCACGTTAAAGACTGTTATGTTTCTCTTTTTAATTAGATACACCGACTTGAAGTGATCACGAATCAGCTGGTTGAATGATGATCTTAGTGAATGAATATTTAGTAACCAGTTTATTGAATGTCTGAATGAGAGATTATACATTGTTCAGCTTCTTTGTAATTGCTGTATGGGATGTGTTGCCATCAAATATTAAGTACAGACTGCATCCCTGCAAGATTGGTTAAAGTTCTTTTTGATTTTTTTTTTGATTGTGTCAACACTGAATGAACTAAAACAAACAAAAATCAAACAGGTTTCGCAAACTAGTTATGAACCCCATTTGGAGTTTATTTGAGATCTCATTAAGATCATGTTACGTCCGAACATGTCAGTGTGGTCTGGTTGGTGCAAACAGATTTCAGTCCTGTGCATCACTTTGAAATTTCCCTGTCCAATAGAGAGATACTGTAGTGCTGAGTAGAGTCTTGCTGCTGTTAGCAGAAAGCTGTGGAGGACATCACAAAGACATCAGCCAAAGCATAAACCCCAAAAATATCAATTTTGCAGCACTTAACTAGATATTTCTGTACTGGCATGAATAAAAGAAACTTTGTGTTGGAAAGCTGCGTGGTTATATTGTTATCACTTGGGTTGCTACAGTAGCCTGTGTTGATATGTTTTTGATGATTGGACATACACATTCAACTGGATTACCCGCACATATACAGTTGGATCTGTGAAAGCGAAAAGTTTTATAGAGTTATTGCTACAAGTTTCTACAAGAGTTTCCACAAAACTGAACGACTTTCATTGATTGCATTAACGATGAGCATAGAATCATTGAACATAGATCTGAATCTGCTTGATCACAGTTTCTGTACTTTTTTTTTTATCCATTTCCTCTCAGGCCTGTTAGGTGATCTGTGGGATGGAGTAGTTGCTCTTGGTAAGTCTGGGATTGATTTAAACCTTCATTTCCAGCTTTTCCTGCAGCTTCTGGCTAAGTGGATTTTCTCTGATCCACAGGTGGAGCGGTCAGACTCATGAATGGGGACAGCAGGTGTTCCGGGAGAGTTGAAGTCCTCCGCCATGAAGAGTGGGGTACTGTCTGTGACCGTGACTGGGACTTCCGCGAGGCTGATGTGGTGTGCTTAGAGCTGGATTGCGGCTTGGCTGATTCTGCCTCTCGTGGTGCAGAATTCGGTCAGGGCAGGGGGAAAATTGCATTGCACCACGTGCAGTGTTCAGGACACGAGTCCAGTTTGACCCGCTGTGCTGTTGTCCTGCACAGTCACTCCTACTGCACCCATGACAATGATGCAGGCGTGAAATGCTCAGGTGAGACAGAAGCAATGTCAGACTGTTCACTGAGCCATCTGACTATTTGAATCAGTAACTAGATAAATGTATACAGGTGCTACCCGGAAAATTAGAATATGCTGGAAAAGTTGTTTCATTCAGGCAATTCAACATAAAAGGTGAAACCAATATTTTTTATGTAATAATTACACATCAAAGAGTTTAAATCCATTTTTTATTGATTTCAAGAAATATGCAAATTTTCTGAGTTTTTTAAAGCTGCAAATCCTTCTCAGCAAAATATAAACAAATAAAAGTGGAAATTGTATTGATTTGCATACTATTTGTCTATATGTGTACATTTAATATTTGAAGTCAACTACTCTGAAAATTTGAATTTCCTGAACAGGTGGATGCATTTCTGTAACTTAACTTCACAGATGAAATGCACGTATACATACATTTCCTCTGTGAAGTTAAGTTGCAGAAATGCATCCACTTATTCAGGATATTCTCATTTTCTGAGTAGCACCTGCATTTCTTAGTGTGAAGAAGACCTGGCTAGCATCTGAAGTTATTTTTTATTCCATCACAGACGTCTGAAAATATCAGCATTCTTAACAAAAATATTCAAGTCAAGATGGGTTTTGTTATTTTAGAGACATTTTTAAACTACAGCTTTTATGTAAGTTGCTAAGGATATTGTAATTGTGATGTGCTACATGTGATCGAGCTCATGTGAGAACATGGTGGAGCATGCTGACCTCACATTGCGATGAACCTGCACTCCCTCACAGGCTCTCTGCTGAGGCCCAGCCTCTCCTTGCTGTCACTTCACTCTGTGTTTTCTCCTGGGGAGTCTGTTCGCTTTCGCTGCAGTATTCAGCTGCATCATCATCTCAGCGACTTCCACCTGTACAAGCACGGCGTATCCACGCCTCTGGTCACGCAGAGGGCTGACCAGGCCCAGATCGGAGTTGACCTCACCCTGTCCGATATAGAGACTTTCCAGCAAGGCAGCTACACCTGTCAGTACAGCATCAAGGGTGACTTCCCTTCTAGGCAGCTCACATCTCCACCCAGCAATTCCATCAACATCACCGTGGGTGAGTCATAACCGCTTTGTCCTGCGCTTATTCATCCCATTTACCAGCTCTATTTCTATGAGTGTTTTTTGTTGTTGTGTTGTTTGTTTACCTGTACCGGTATGTTGCTAGGTCCTACTCCCACAAGCTATCAGTTGTCATCTCATATTAGTTATTTTGCAAACTGAATGTGGGTTATTATCAGAAACAAAAAGTTAGAAATGATTCAACTAAATCTGATTTTAGGATAGCTGTGTCCTTGTTTTAGTTTAATGTTTTTCTTTTTGTTCTGAATTAGGGGTGCATCAATCGATTGGCTGGCCGATTTTATCCACAGATCATAACTACCTCGCACAAAACGCAAAATATTGTTACATTTTCTTTAGTAAGAGGCTCAAAACAGGTCTGAAATTCAACCTGTTGAGCTAGTTTTATGTTTACAATATTAAAATGAGACTAAAGGAACTGATATTTTTGTTATGTGGACAGAAAACTAGCTTGTGCAGTTAAAAAGTTTGCACTGTAGTATGGGTATTGTTTGTTTTTCAATAAAACAAAATTGGTACATTGAATATGTAAGCTGTCAAGTCAATTCTGAAAAATAATCGGTATTGGCAGGTCAGATTTTTTTTAAAGATCGGTGATCCAGAAAACTGCAATCGCCGCACCCCTATTCTGAACTTTAAATAACTTATGTCGTTCCTTTATAATTTCTTTTTGTGTGCTTAACAGTGGAACTCATGACTCCCCAACACTGGTACAACACTTCCTCCGAGGCCCCGGCTGGCTCCGTCATCAAAGGGCAGAGTTTTAACATTACCTGCTCCACGCTGCAGCAGTACCCCGGTGGTTCCTTCCAGCTGCGTCTGATCCGCTTTAACGGAACAGTGCGCCAGTCACTGCCTGCCCTCTCCCAGTCCGTCACTTTCACCTTTCCCAACGCCCAGAGTTCCAATGAGGGATACTATTCCTGCCTCTATCGGGTCCAGCTGGGCGGACGTACCTTTGTGTCCAGAGAAAGCCAGCCGCTGCCTATAGCCATAAGAGGTGAGCTTACGCTCTTGTTTTTATTAATTATTTTGTTATGACTTAGACATTCCTAGAAGTTTTAGTGTAGCTAATACTTTTTTCTGATTTACTTTATCTCCTCTCATTCTCAGATCCTGATCCAGTTCTGAGTCCCATAGTAATCAGCTGGCTTGTGTCGGGGGTGATGCTTGTTGTAGCTGTCATCACTATAATTATCGTGGCCAAGGTACTGTGCAACAGAGAGAAGAAGCCCTCTGAATTGGAGCGAGAGACCAGAACCTGTGAGTTCATTTTTCCATTACAGGCCTTAAACCCTTGAGACAATTTTTAGAAATCCTCTTCTGTGTATATCCTGAGTAACACGGGCTTCTTTTTACAGGCGTGGACAACACGTATGTTGCCTTATCAATTAACAAGCTATGACCGGATATGCCGACGTCAGATACCAGCAGGGTATGGAACATAATTCTTACTCAGAACAGTGGCTGCCTTTTTCAAAAGCTTATTTACACTTTGGGAGTTTTTAATGTTTTATTTTGTACATTTTGGTTAGTTAATCAGGGTATTTTATAAAATATTCCAAATTTCCATCACAGAGTACATAATTTCACACCTGGGCACTGAATGCATCTAACACCAAACATAGCCTGACCTTGTGATTAAATACAGGCTACAGTGTGCGCCACTTACCTGTTTGTGTAATAAGCAGCATGCTGAATCGGTTTAGTCACTTCTTAAGGTGAACGTATATGGAGACATGTGTGGGATGCCCCACTCTGATCCAGCTGTACAAGCAGCATGCAACCCAACCTCAATAACATAGGTGATACAAATACACATAGGCACCAGCAACAACATCATCACTACTGCTGGTGCAGTCGGTGGCTTTTATTAATCCCAGGATGGGTGTAATTGTGATCGCCTGAGTCTACTGTGTCCCTGAAAAGCACTACATAAATCTAGTTCATGAAAGTTCATTCATTATAAGTGGAAATCAGTTCCATGTGTGAATGCACTCAATACACTTTGTGCATGCACTGAGGAGATGCTCTGGACCATCAATAAAGCCGTTCTTTGCAGGAGAGTGAATGCAAATGTGTATTGAGCTACACATAAAAACTGCTCATACCTCTCGCTGCTAAAAACATAATTATGCTTTTGACAGACTTGGGTATTAATGGTTTTAATTAGCCATTGGTTTTGTTTGGAGTTACAGGCTAATAGGGCTGGTTAAAGGTGTTTTCAAGTCAAAGAGAGCGATCAACTTCTTTTCCCAACTTACCAAACAGTTATCAGTAGCTAGCAACCAGTAATATTAAGCCTGGAATAAAACCTCAATCCGGTAACTTTTCCATTTATTACGACCAAAAAACAAAACAATGACCATGAAACTTTAAAATTCTGTACTAGAAAAGGTGAAACTCCCATTGCTTTCATGACTGACGTGAGATTTTATATCTGACCTCTAAAGTCTCCACCTAGCTGGGAAGTAAGGACATCAAAAACAACTATATGCCAAAATTTTCACAAATTTAGATCAGCTGAACTATTTTAGATAATATTTTAGGGTAAGGCATCTATTATACATCTGTGAAATTTGATCATTATTGAGCATATCCATGTGTTTATAAATTTGCAATAGCAGTAAATTGGACTATTTTCTGTGTTGTGTGTTTTTTCCTTTTAAAGCTGAATCCAACACGTGGACAGTCAAGAGGGCTCAAACTGTGTCCTTTGAACATCCAGACAAGACAAGATGTGAACCAAACTGCTTGGTTGACCAAGCACCACCTGCTGGAACCTGTCTGGCATTCTCTGGAGTCTGGGGGCACAGTCCTAACTCAGCACTACTACGGACCTTTCTGTGACAGCACTGTAGTTCTCTTTTGTACCAAACTTCAGGCTAGTGTAATTGCTGGAAAACGATGGACTTGTTTTGCTGTGTAGCTTTTTTTAAAAACATGGTAAGCTGTAAGCTCACAGCCATAGCAGACTGACGAACAGCTGAATGTAATTCTGCTGTTACATTAGTTCTTAAACGTAGGCTCAGTATTCACCCAGACCTGGCTACTGCCATGATCTCCAATGCAGAGTTGAAAACTAGTACCAAAAGCTAAACTGGGGGAACTGTGACACGGGTTCATCAGGGGCCTGTACTATGAAGCAGGATTACTGGCTTATTAAGATAAATCCAGGTTTAACTCTGACCATTTAGTATCAGGAAGCTGATTCTTTGCGATACTTAGATGAAGCAGGACTCGCTTCTTACTAGATTGTACCGCTCTGGCATCTTCTGCTGGAAACCTGACCTCCTCTAAAGCAGATCAGGCTCTGAGACAAGTGCTTATGAAAGCACATAATCACCGCCACCTGACCACTCAGTTCTCCTGGAAATTAAAAGATACATTGATGCAGTGATGAGTCAATTTCCAACTTTGCCAAGAGTCAGACCGATTTTGCTGTTTCACTTTTGCTCATTTGCATTCTGAAAGATGTAATCATGAGTGAACGTACACTGTGTGGAGTAAAACAGACCGATTATGCTGCTGCAGACCCAAAGGTTTGGAAGGAGTGTTGATTCTCATTTCCAACATTGATCGTCAAACTAGAAAAGCTTTCCTGCAGTCTTCTCCTACGTTTGTATGTGCTTATCACACTACACCAGATGTCTGTGTGTCCACAACCAGACTGAGGATCTGGGTTGATAATCAGTATTGCACAACTGCTTACTGAGATTTCCTTTGTGAAGGCTAATGGAACCAGTTTGCTACTAAACTTGCTTCATGCTACAGGTCACTGGAAACCCACCGGAAAAAATGTTTTTGTATTTGCAAACAGGCAACAATAATAAAAGGCTACATTAGGGTAATTATATCCTCACCCACAGAACAATGATCCTTAAAGGATTAGTGGATGTTTTTGTATTTCAAGTTAACACTATGCATCTTTAATTGTTTCAGTAATGCACTTGTCTGTACATAGAGCTTTAGTTGATGAAAATGCTTTTGTTAAATGAGTTCAGTCTGTTAAATCATCTACAGCTACAACAAAAGGTACTTGACTTTATAACATCACACTACATGAGAGCTTTTAACATGGCAGTATGTTTCATTTATTTTTGTACCCTTATTTCATTGTTCAGATTATTTTTGTTCCTAAATAAATTCCTTGATATTTGAAATCTTTACATAAAGGAGTGCTTTATTATTTCAATTATGAAACAGTAATACAAATCACAACAAACTCGCAAGTATGTATGGATAATGCAATAGAAAAGATCCCATCTCTTAATAACTAAACAGGATAAATTAAAACATTGCAGCTTGTGTTGTTTCTACGTTTTTACTGAAATAAAACAACCCAGCTACTGAAACACAGAGGAACTTGAATTAAAAACCTGTCAAACATTCATATGTTTTTTGAAAGAGGAAGCATGGGGACTGTAAAAGACAACAATTTGACCAAATATTGAGCTTAAACCTTTACACTGTGCCATGGGTGCAGAAAAAAATCTGAACAAAAAGGATTCAAGGCCTGTTAAAAATTTTATTTATAAACTTCTTATTAAAAAAACAAAAGTCCCCCAGATATTTCCAAAGCAGGAAGATTTAGATTTAGTTTGAACTGCCGAGATTTTGTTTTACCACAGGATTTTGCAGCAACCAAATGGAAATTATCAAAACCTCACAGACCACTGGATGGGCTGAAAATGGCTTTTTACATAAAATAAAAGTTTAGTGTGATTAAAAGTGTCATCTTTGATTCTGGGAGCTGTGATAGTGAAGCCTGGGTAAAAGAGACTTACTTACAAGCCCAGTTGAGCATACGCAGGTAAACCTCAGTTCCAAACACGTATTGCATAAATCATCGTTTCAGCAATGTGTAAAATAACAAATACATTTCTCTGTATAAAGTGAAGAATAAACTTACAGAATTTAAAAAAAGCAAACAAATCATTCAATAACTTTGAGAGATTCATTTGTCTCCATATTGGAGAAAACGAAGTAGAGGAAGACGGCCACGGCCAGGAAGAAGCCAATCTGAACCCAGAGGGGGATGAGACGGCCTGGCTTCTGTTCCTTTGGATCTTGGCCCGATTTCATGGGTGTTGCTTTCAAGTGGGAGTTTCTGTAAGTGGACGGCGTGTCATACATGTAGGGCCTAAACAGAAATCATAGGAGTTGTCTGATATTTGCTTGTTTGGACATTTGAGCACTTATAACATTCAATAATGAGTCATACTGGGCAGTAATTAAACTGTCAAATCAATCACTGAAGTGATAAGTACATTTGCTTCATAAATAAAATTGTAAATATAAAATAGCATGTAATGAAATAAAGCGGTTCCTGTTCTAAGACAATGATGGGGTCTTCCAGGAGCTTCCTTCACTTGTAGTGATCATGCTTTCTCCCAAATTCTCCTCATTTCTGTGTTGGGTTCTTTGTGAAGTTAGTAAAGAACAACACTAGATACCTTTACCCTTTTTCTTCTGCTGGCTCCCTAACACATAACAGGGACTCATGTCCCATCTAGTGGAACAAAATGGTATCACAGCCAAAAACAACAAAACTTTCAGACTGTAAACTGTACATCAACACACTGGCTGTTTAGAATGAGCAGCATGGAAACCCAAGAAAATACTGGCAAATAAAATGAGGAAAAGAAAGAGAAAATGACAGAGCAAGAGATAAGTTGAGAGGGTAAAAAAAGAAGTAAAAATTATATTTACATTGATTGTAACTTGTCAGCAGGGTGAAAAACTGTGTAACCAAGTTTACAAGTTTGAATTGATTTTAAATACCTGACTTTTCACAAAAAAACTTACTCATCAACATAATCCCGCCCTTTGTATCCGGGTTTGGATTTGGAGTAGCCTGAGTAGGAAGCCCTGTTGAAAGACATAAGAGCATATGTAAATTTCTTTTTCATTAACTAATAGAAAAAACAACTGTTCATATTATTACTTACTTTTCCTCATATTGCCTCTCAGCCATATCTGGTCTTGACCTCATGTAGGTCCCACTAGATGGACGAGACAAACAGTGGTTACTTGTCTTAAATTGTATTTTTCTTACCTCACAGCGCAATTTAATATAGCTTGATGATGGAAACAGAGGGAAAGGTCAAACGATTTACAACACTAACCTGTCTCCATAACCTTCACTTCGGACCTAAAAAGTTGGATAGGAGAGAAAAACAAACATATTTAGAGTACTGTTGATGTAGACAATGTACATTTATATACAAGACCTGTAGCTTTAAAGGAGAACTTCGGTATTTTTCAACCTGTACCTATGTTGTAGCATGCTATATGATCATTTACTCACCCAGACAGTTGTGGCGCAACTCGAACTCCATCAGAAAATATTTATGT
>JAVQJG010022888.1:0-14465 GCA_036024015.1 Craterocephalus amniculus
TATACCCTAAATGGGCAATGTATCCTGGGAGATACAGTCTATAAAATGGGAAATAAAGGTCATATTTTGAAAAAAAATATGGGACTGTGTTATTTTAGACTAGAAACATTAGAAAATAAGGAAGAATAATTTTTCCAATACTTTTTTATGTGCTTGACCATTTAAAACAATACAATACAACATGTGCTGAACTTTAGCCTGGATGGACCCTGCTTGTGTAAAGAAATCTTTAAATTGCACAACAAATTTTCAGTGAGATTGAGATCTGGGATTTGATTATGCTACATCAAAACATTTTCATATTTTCCCCTGAAACAACAAAGTTGTTGTGAAGCTGCATAGGGAAACTCACCCGTAAGGTGTTGTCCCAGGAGGATGAGCACAGCGCGGTGCCGTCAGGCGACACTCTGACTCTGCTGACACGGTTCTCGTGGCCAAACAAAACAGACACACGGTTTCCCTTCAGAACGTCCCATACATTGATGCTGTAGTCATTATAACCAGCGAAGAGCAGGCGACCTGGTGTGGGGGTAGGGGGTAGGGGGAGGCGTGGGCGAACACGGAAAGAAAGGAGAAGTGGTAGATATTGGAATAAGGGAAGTAAAGGTAGAGAGGGGATTACATTCAACTGTGAGAGTGATTGATTTAATCATGAAACCCAAACATTAGTTTTATATATATTAAATAATGTAATTTATAAGTAGCACACATTCATCACTTGCACGTTTATATTTGTTCTCAGAGCTGAAGTGCATTTTTATGTTAGGAGTCAATTATAAACTGATCAGATTTGATTAGTAGTGCTCTATAAACTCCTTACCACTCAGAGAGAAGTCCACACTAGAGGCACCAAATATAACGCTGTCCTTCTGATAGACGGCAACCTCCCGGTCAGCTCGTAAGTCATAGAAACGGCACTGAGAGGCACCAACAAATTAGACAAAAAACACAAAACACCATATCAAAATTGTGACTGTACAGTTCCTACGACTCCAATTCGATCTGCATAGAGAGGACACATGATAACATGCAGATAAGAAAGGTCAGACATGACTCACGGTGGCATCATCTGAAGCAGATGCAAATGCGTCTCCACTGGGGTAGTATCTGCACACAGAATTCTGAATTATTCCATTTTTCATTACAGATGAGTGACAAGTCACACAGCCTCATCTTTATCTGATTAAATCTATTAGATAAACACAATGTATTAGTCCAAAAGATTTGGGAGACTATTAAATGGAAATAATGACAAAATGCCATATGTAAGGAGTATAAACTAATGTTTTATTTACATTAGAGCACAAAAAAACATAAAATGCTGAAAGTGAGACATTTCATGTTTTCATGAGAGCCTTTAGCTCATCTTTATGATGGCAGCACCATCAGTGGCACACTGTGCCTCTTGTTTTAACAAACCAATAAACACCTGAGAACAGAGGAAACCAGTTGGACTTGTAAGAGAGGAAGTTTTTAGTGCTTTTATATACTGTAGATGATGAAATATTCAGTCTTTGCCCTTTAAAACCAGTTAATATTATTCAGAAGTTGCTCAACAATAAAACCTTTTTGCAGAAAGATGAACGTTTGAAGATTTTTACTTCTTAGCTTTACTTAAATTCTTATACCCGATCATGTCACAGACCTGATCATAAACCTGATTTGTTGCATGTTCCTCCTGCTGCTTTATTCTTAGTACCACTCGCTTTCCCAACCTTTTGTTGCCTCCATCACAAATCTTTTGACACCATCACATTCAATATGAGTTAAAATTGTCTCACTTTTTAGCATTCAATAGGTTTTTCTTTATTCTAATGCAGGGGTGTGCAAAGTCGGTCCCGGAGGGTTGCTGTCCTGCAGACTTTGAATGTTTCCTGCTGCAGCTTACCTGCATCAGATTAATGTGTCAACATGCTGCGGCAAACCTTGACAACAAGCCATTTAGGTGTGCCATTTGATTTGAATCCGGCACGGTGGAGCAGGGAAACATCTAAAACCTGCAGGACTCATGGACCGGAGCTGGACAGCCCTGGTCTAATGTGAATAAAATGTTGGTTTCTGAGATTTGCAAATCATTGCATTTTGTTTCCGTTTCATTTTACATGACTTTTTTTGGAATTGTGTTGGTCTGGATATTTGAGATATTCAACAACTACATATTAAAACAGAGAATTAAAAAAGCTGAAAAAAAAACACATTAGTTTTCAACAACCGGACTATAAATAAAGAATAATTTTTCAGCTCAGCATTGCTTGACATCGCAATAAATGTCAGATATTTATGATAAACACACAATATATAGGAAACTGGATTTTTATTTATTCCTTTTTTGGCTCCGTTTGTAATGTTTCCAGGAAATTCTCCCCATATTTTTACGCTTATGAAAGAACTGGGCTCACTTTACACAGTTGATGTCAGATTCATGGCTCTCAAAAGACTGGATGTTCTGTCCGGAGCGCATGTCCCACACATTGGCCTTCATATCACAGCCCTGATGGCACACAGGCAAACACACACATACATTAGAAAATGAATACACTAAAAATGTCCTTTAAAATACAAGTTGTCCAGGATATCGCTTCCATCTAAACTAAATCCAAAGAGGGACTGCGACTGTTAGGTTTCCCCACAACCACATGTGCTTCTTTTACAGCAGAGTCTCTCACCCCAGAGACAAAGGTGTTTCCGGTCTCAGATGGGGCGAGGTCCAGGGACAAGACGTCGGCTGTGTGACCGTGGAAACTCTGCAGCAGCTGCCCGCTCTCCACGTCCCACAGGGCGCATGAGCCGTCGCCGCTGGAGGTCAAGAGCTGTGAGGCAGAGTTTATACACAGGCAAATGTGCAAATTAACAGGGAAGCTCGTCTCGTATACGTAGCTAGAAGAGAGGACTGAGTTAAAGCATTTTAATAATCCAAATGTGAAACATCTTCCCATCATTTATATATAGGCCTAAATGTTAATTTTTCACCAAAAAACAGATTATGTAAAGTTTTCCCGCCAAAAGTCAAACACAAAGTATGAAAAATAGGAAGTCAATGACATTCCCCATAGGCTGAGCTCAACGGTCTATTAAAACTGAAAGTCGCTGAACTCAAAACAGCACTCATGGGAAACAAATGTGAAAATAGCTGATAGATGAAAAATGATCTTTAATAGAAAGAGTGTGTGAGCTGCCTGTCAGAGATAAGGTGAGGAGCTCAGTCATCGGGGATGGGCTCCAAGTAAAGCTGCTGCTTCTCACCTCCCCCTGAGGAGCCAGCTGATGTGATATGGGCATCTGCCACGGACGCCTTCCTAACACCACCCCGCTGACGTGCTACGTGATTAAAACTTACATGTGCACGATAAGCTACAACCGTCTGCTGTAGCTGTAGCTCTGAAAGAAGAAAAACTGAAGGATCTGTCGCCACAAACAGCCACACCGCAAATGGCTCTTTGCTATTTCTGGAGTTATTTGTTCCCTTTTTTTTTTACATGCGGCTCTACCTAATGTTGTTTCCCTGCCATTCTCAAATTTACAGCAAAACTCAAATAAGAGAAATGAAACAGCCTAAAATAAACCTGAAACCTGGTTCCAAATTATTAAAAATGACATTCGGAAACCACCATTTAACTTTAATTTCCCAATGCTTGTTTTTATTTTGTTATTTCTTTATTTTGCCCTTTTCAAGTTTCTATCCATTGTGCAACATGGATTTTCCAGATGATCCTCTTAAACAGGGAAGGAAGATGTTTTTTTCACGTGGTGAAGCAGTTTTTGTGCAATAATTCATTCAGAAAGAAGAACAATCACTCTGACATGAGACGAGCTGCAGGAGTGGGAAGTGAGACAATGGACATGCAAATGTGACACACACACACACACACACACCATATACGTAGCTCAGATCAGTGCTTCCTCCCAGCACAGACAGACTCACTGAACTTCACTCGTCTTTATACAAATGAGCACACAAAATGCCCAAATGTCAGCAAATCCTGGGATGTAAACAAATTATGGCCCCTCAGAGGCACACGCAGATATCAGAGATCCCTGGCGGCTGGTTGATTAGAGAGCTCCTGCTGGTTGACCTCAGGAACTAAACACACCACATCCTGCCTGAGATGAGAGCTCGTTCCCCTCCATGACTGCAATTATGAGCAACACATGCACACACACAGAATCAGTAGGATGTTGCTTTCCACTTGCATTTTACCATGTATAAAACTCCTCCACAAGGTTGTTTGGGATCAGCTAAAGCATGTCTTTATTATCTTAGAGGGACAGTGACTGAGCATGTCATCCACACATGAATGACCTGTGTGCATGACGGGTTGGTTATGAATCTTTGTGTGTGGAAAGCAGTGTGTATTTGTGTGTTAAACACTCTGCCCCAGAGGTCAGTGTGCTCCACTCGCCTCCAGATAAAAGCCACTCAGCATCTATAAATACTCCCAGGACAGAAGCTCATACCTCTACTTGTCTCCTCTCTCGCCGCTCATCAGCCCTGCCTTCCATCTTTCCTCATACTCTGCCCTGTCCACTCCTCACCTCCCACTCTTCCGTGGTCGAACGCGGAGGAGAGTAAATTATTTAAGCCGAATACCTCAGGCCATTTCCTCCACATTTACCTCTCGTTCTGTCCCCTACCACCTTCCATTCCAGCTGAGTAGCGGACGCTAAGCGACTAAACAAAATTATAACCCTGCACGGAACCTAGAGTGGTGCAGGACAAACATGGCTAAAATGTGAATATCAGATAGATCTAAAAACACCGTCAGAGGAACGGTCTGTGGAGACATTCATTTCACAGCTGTAGGTTGTGTAAAATAACGTTTGGAAAAATAGTAAATACAAGTAAAGTGATAAATCTTGGGATTTTACATAAGTGTGTGATGTGTGACCTGAAAAAAGCCACTGGGTGTCTCACTAGATCAGCAGACACAAACTCATGCACTTGAGTGTGAACTCAGATAAATAGTGGAATCATACTGGCTTAGCAATAAAAATGAATGAAAAGGGCAAAAATTGTAACAAATATTTCACTGGGTTGCTGCAGACTAAGGTGGTCCAATTCATATCTCCAGCTAATTTACTCATATGGAGCTTCATCTATCTTTATGTTAGATTAGCAAGGCTTTGACACCATTGCTGTGACAAGTCAACAATAATCCCAGAGTACTGCACTCCCACCCTAACCCTTGCTCCAGCACACCTGATCCAAATGAAATGGATCCAACAGCTTCTTATGAAGTCCTGCACATACAGAGGAGCATTTGAACCCTGCAGGACAGAGTTTGACGCCATGCTCTAAGGACTGAAGGTACATCTCAGTCGTCCCTGCTGCTGACAAGACAGAGTTGCTGCCTCCGCTGCTAATAAATCATATTGTTGAATGTGCCCCATTGTTGATTCAGCCAAGAAATGCAGGAGGATATTGTTGGAGGAACTAAGGAAAAGAAAGAGAGAAAGTGACAGAGCAAGGGATAAAACAAGAGTCAGAATCAGACTGACTTTTACTGGCTGGAGAGAGCTCAGAGAAAAGACAGGATGCAAGGCAAATGCAGAATTAGCCACTTTTAATGGTCAGTGTAGTGTAAAAATGTTCAGTAGAAGGTATGGTGTGAAATCTTAAAAAAAAAAAAAATCAAAGTGGAGCAGCTGAAAGCCCCATGTAAGTTTCTACACTAAATACCACAGCTACGTTTTTCAGCTGAATAAAAACAAAACTGAGGTGATTGTGTTTTGAGCCAAAGAGAAGAGACCAAAGCTCACCTCTGAGCTTCAGTCTACACCCCTAAAAACTACCAACCAGGCCAGAAATCTGGGAGCAGTGATGGACTCAGACCTAAGTATTTAAAAACACATTACGCGAATTACAAAGTCTGCCTACTATCCCCTTAAGAATATATGAAGGTTAAAAGATCTGATGTCCCAGCAGCACCTGAAAAAAAAAACAAACCCAAAAATGAATAAGACAACAGCAGCTTATTCAAAGTTCTGCTGCTCCAGTCCTCACTGAGACCAAGAAAGTAACTCATCAGTCCGGCTCTGAGGTCTTTTCTGTGTCCATCAGAAGATAGACTGTAAAGTTCTGTTGCTGGTCCATAAAGCTCTGAATGGTTTAGGACCAAAATACATCAGTGCCCTCTTGACCCAGTATGAACCCAGCAGACCCCTCAGGTCATCTGGATCTGGTCTCTTATCAGTTCCCAGAGTCAGAACCAGAAGCTGCATAGAGAAGCTGCATCAGCTTTTATGCTCCACATGTGCAGAACAAACTTTAAGCTTGAATTTTAAAATCAATCATGTTTTTAATCTTCACCTCTGAAAATCTTGATTTTACATTCATCTATATTTATTTCATTTTATTTTATTTTTTCATTCTTCTGTTTTAAGGTACCTTTCCTGCAATGTACAGCACCTTGAATTGTCCTGTACATGAAATGTGCCTCATAAATAAATTTGCCCTGCCTTACAAAAATGTTCATACTATGCAAAGCCACTGCAGTGTGTGTGAAGCACAGGATTTATTCCTGTGCTGCAGATCAGCATCTGCAAAAGCAGTCGTGCCATGAAAGTGAGCTCTTCCTACAATAAATCCTGAAGTACATCCAAACATTACGTGGTTACAACATTAACATCTAAGACTCTCAGGTAAAAACCCACCCGGGGTCAGTGATCTCTGCTCACCTGCATGTCGGAGTTGGTGAAGGTGCATCCTGATACGTAGTTGGTGTGCATGGCAACTGACTTCTTTTTTGCAGACAGGTTCTCATTTTTGTCGAGCGACAGGGGGATCACTGAGCACTTGTTATCCAACCCGCTACAGGAGGAAAGTCTTTAGTCAGATAAGCTCACTTTGACTCCGATAAAGAGCTAGTATTCATTACTTACTATTACTGATAATTACACTGCAGGTAATTGTTATGGATCGGTCCATGAAGAATCATTTCTATTAAAGTTCCTTGTAAAGTTGCAATAATAAAAACAAAAATGAGCATTTTTTATATAATTAGGCACTTATTTTCAACAGTATTGAAAACTGTCTTTACACTGATTTTTTAGTTCAAAAAGCTGCAGCTTCTTAGTCAAAGTGCATTTTTCAAGTGAAAAAGAGATTTAAACCTGTGATATAACAGTCTTGAATTAATGATAAATGAGCAGGCACAAACCTAGTCTTCTCAAAATAAAACGGTTGCAGTTTATGAGGCAGAGAAGAGAGCGCTGTGTGTTTTGTGTACTGCTTTTGCTGCGGCCCAGCGTCTGAGGGATGAATGTAAAGTGAAACCGCAGCTATGAAACATAAACTGTTATAGATAGAGATGAAGTGATGGGCAGAACCTGCTAGCAGCATCTAAAAGGCATGAGTCTGCAGTAGAGACTGAAATAATAGCATTCAGGAAATTCCAAACTTACTCTAAAGGAGCGTCTGCCATTCACTAAATTCATAATTCATGTTACTTTTTAACAGTTTTACTAAGCCTTGTTTCAGTTATGAGCAGAAAGCTTCATCTACAGAAACACTGCACTCCTATTTTTGCTTTAAAGAAGGGATTCATATTAAAATATTTATTAATTCACCATTGTTTAAAAAAGGTTAATTTGATGATTTTAAAGCACTACTTAACTCTGTGCCATTTTTCTTCCCAAATCAAACAAAATGTTAATAATTTCCATTAATTGTTTACGACCAAATGCAGTCAAAGTGAAGATATTATCAAAGTGTTGCATTAAAGTCTATTTAAGAGGTTCTCATACATTCACAGCTAGTAGGAAAGGTCATTCTGGAGCCGTCTATTTATAAAAATTTTATACCTCCAAATTTCTCATTTTCCCCCTGTAATATCAAAAGGAGCATCAACTTCGCCCCCACCATTACACTAATATGGATTGAGTTTCAAATTATAGTACATTACAGCTCTGTTTCCCAGAAGCATCTAAATAAGGCACACAGACCAATCAATAGACATAGCCCTACATATCATTGATTTTCTAGATGAGTAAACAAACCATACTATTATTATTATTTAACTCTAAACGTGTTAATTTGAAAAAAAAAAAAATCTCTATATAAAGAAGGAAAAAGAGTCATTACAATTGCTTGAATTATTCATCTTGGAAACATTAAAAAATCTCTTGGAAACATTTCTGGTATGATTACACCGCCATTATAAATGGAGTAAAATGCAAACTGAATATATGTAACAAAATAAGCAAATCTTTTTACTCACCCACATGCCACAGCACAACCTGAGGGAGCATAAGCACACGCCATAACCCATGTACACGGCAGAGTCATCCCATGCTCCTGTAGGACATAGATAACACATGCATATACATAGAAGTTACAGCTCCAGAAAGACAAAAAAGTGAATCATGCATGGTAAAAAAAAAACAAACAAAAAAAAACACATTCTGCTTAATATAATTTCACCTGCATATACACAGCTACTCTAAGCGTGGATATAGTGTGTATTACTAACTGTATGTGTGCTCCATTAAGAGCATCATGCCTCTCGTTAAGTCAGATGTAACATTTACCAGCAAACCAGGCCAAACCCTGGCCATCATTAAAGTGCACTTAGGCAGACGCATACTTACAAACATGCATGTAAAGTCGTTAAATAGGACAGCTGGATAGATAATCTTTAAACCCATATTTCTGTCTAATCGTGCCACTTCCTTCCACCTGCTCAGCTGTAGCTTCAAATGTGGAGAGAAAGCAAGAGTCTGAGCGTTAAATGGAAAGGAAAAGCCTAAAGTAACCCCAGACAAGTGCATAAGGTTATACTGGGAAATCTAATGGGGAACAAGAATGCAATCTTTCTAGAGATCATTTCATCTCTACATGGATGCACATTAAATTCAGTCCTTTGCCTTGTACTAAGAAACATCACATAGAGCGTTAGTGCAAAGCTCAGGTAAATTTGACTCCACTTGGTCATTTTGTTGTGCACACTGGAAAAACCGAAGTAAATTTAATTATACACTTGTTGATTTCATAACAACAGATTATGTGACCGACGTGGTTCCAACACAAGAACCAGAACTCACCTTATTGAGAGTGAAGGCATCCCAGACGATGATTTTTCCATCCTAGATTAGAGAAAGAAACTGGTATTACTGGGTAGGAGGCATAAAACAAACCACTGATGTGTCGTCCGTGCAACCTTCATACCTGCGAGGAGCTGACCAGACGACGTTTGTCCTTGCACCAGTCCAGGCAGAGCACTTTATTCCCATGACCTTTCAGCACACGCCGGGTCTTTATGGACAGAGCACTCACCACCTCCACCTTCTCAGCCACCTGGTGCACTGCCATAGCACACACACATGCACACTTTAGTTAGGTTTATGATGTCAGAGGTGGTGCTGGAGTTGTGAGTAACATGACAAGGCTTCATTTATTGTTTCCACTAAAGGGCAGAGGAGACTACATCATTAAGGTTTTAAATGGCCACAGAGCTTGTTTATTTATATAACATAAGCCACATTTTTGATGCACAAGTAAAAAGAAGGAAATGTTACAAGAGGGAGCATAACGGATAATAAAAGAGCAAAACGGGGGCAGTCTGAGTATCTGACATCATCACCACCATCACTGAAACTGACTGAAAACACCATCTGACATTAGTGAACCAGCTGCCACCTGCTTGTTTAAAGTAAACAATACCAGTAAAAATACGAAAGACAGACGTAGGTGGGGGTTTCTTAGCGGTTGTTGTTTTGTTTTTTTCTCTCTTTCTTTCTTTCGCAAGTCACTTACACTCCACGTCGTTCAGCTTTCCTCGCTCCTCCTCCAGCTTCTTCTTCAGACTTTCGCTCTCCTTCTTCAGGGATGCCAGGCTCTCCCCTTTCTGGAGTCCCTGGCAGGCCATCTTCCGGAGACAGACAGTAACAAAAACAAACAGTGAAAAACAGAGAGGAGGGAAGTGTGCGGGAAAGCGGGGGAATTTCTGGGGAAAACCCGCGGGGGCTGGTTGGCGGTTACAGCTTTGTTGAAATAGTCCTCGAGCGCGACAGTGATGCTGCCACAAACTCTGCTCCAGCTCTCCGCTCCTCCTCCTCTTTTTTTTATCCTCCTCCTTCTCTGCTCCCTCTATTCAGACTCTGGGCTTTTGAGCATGCCAGTGGACCGGAACAAACGGTTTTTACTTTATTCAGCCCAATCATTGTACAGGATCCAGCTTTTGTGCAGCCACCAATCATTTTCACTTTCAAATTAATTCATTTTGAACTCGAATTGATTGAAAAAAAGGCTATTAAATAAAGCTATCAAATTATAGTGAATACATTTATACACAGGAAACTTAGGGCTGGGCGATATGGCCTCAAATGAATATTGAGCAGTTTATCCCGATAACGATAAATGGACAATAATAGCACTGTGGTGCACAATATCCATTTGCCACTGATGTAATATCAGACTAATGCATGGGTCCAACATGCCACTCTCTGTTCTGTACATTGTGGGAACCAGAGTTTTTGTAAAACATTTTATATGAATTAAAACATACTGGGACCAATAAGAATTGACTGGGCAGCCCCATTGTATTTTCATTTTCTTAAATATCAAATTAATCAGTATGGGCAAAAATGATATCAGTTATAGTTGTAAATCTTGGTATCGGTAAATTTTCAAAAAATCACCCACTCCTACTTCCTAAATATAAACATATAAAATGTGTATGGGATTTATTGCATCCTATCCAACATGCACCAGCGAGTGTGGTGAATGAGTTAAATGTGTTGTTCCACTCTGATGGCGGGAGCAGAGAGGAGTGATTTATGAGGTGAAAGGCCACTTGTAATGGGTTATTCCTCTTTTTTCCCGCACCACCATAATTATCACACCATTACATTTCAATAACCATCGCACAAATAAATTTTATTAGTGAGGGCAGTTTTAAGGTTGAGTTGGCTTAGTAAAACAGAATATTCTGACATTTTAATATTAGATTGAATGAGTTTGTTAAATACAGTTGAATGACATGCTTTCCAGAAAACAAGTTTAACATTTCTATTTAGTTATTTTATTTCATCCTAACTAATCATACTGCTAAATAACATTCCAAGCACTGGGATCAGTATGCTCGGGTATCAGGTAGCTTGAGACCAGAGACTGTACTGATAGAGGGATCACAGCACACACTGCTATCATGTGAACAGACAAATCAGGAAGCAGCTCTGTGGCCCTCATGGCTCTCTCTGTCTCTCTCTGTGCACTTGTTGATATTTTGGCAGTTATGTGTCAAAGGGTGCTGCTGAGCTGCGGGTCCTTAATTCAACAGATGGTGTGTAAAGTGTGTGAAAAGTGTGTGTTCTCCAGCTGAATTAAAGGATAAGTCTTAAATCTGGGTTGCCTTTAGTCTCAAAGAGCCTTCATGAATACAATGTTAAACAAAAAAAAAGTAAATGATTTTTCTATCTTTAGGGTAATGTACAAATGATGAATTATGAAGCTATTTCTCATTTCTCAGATGAGCAGTCAAATTAATTTGGCAGTATTGGGGGCTGTACTCCAGCCTGAAGCTTAATGATACAAAAAGCTTCTAGATGCTGCAAACGTTGTCCTTCTCTCTGCAGCAGCACTTTGGTAAGGAGAACTGAAGAAGAGCATTACCACTTCCACGCAGAAGGAGCAGTAGTTGGTGGCCTCGTTCTTAATGTAGATGTTCATCAGAGGACTGGCTTTGCTGCAGCTGTCACACGGGCCAAAAGTGGCTGCCATGAACGTCTGGTCACACATGGCTGCAGAGGATCACCAACACGCCTGAGGAAAGCAAGCATGTAAACATAAAATATAACTCCATCGCCCAGACCACACATAGAGTCTGCTGTATTTTCTTTAATCAAGACTTTTTATTTCTGCGATGGTAGTCTGGTTGTGTGCGTTTGCGTTGAGGTTAGTGCGGGCTCTACAGGAGATAAGTAGTTGGTAATCTACTCCAGTCTGATCCTTTTCAGAGCTCCAAGGCGGAGGAGAGCAGCTATTCTGGGAAACACACTCGCTCAAAGGGCAATACAATTCACTCTAAACGACTTGTTTCTGAACTTGTTTTTAGATGTTGAACTTTGATCAAAATAATTATTTTAATATATGAAATGAAAGACATGCTATTGTTCAATAAGAGAATTACACATCAATGACAAGCCAAAAGATAAAGAAAGTAGGGCCCATCTTTGAGTTTTTCTTTTTCTTCCTCCTACATTTAATGAAATGTGTAACTGTGTCATTTCAAACTGCAAACACACAGCTGCTGTTTCACATGAACACAAAGAATATCAATTTCTCCCTTTATTTGTACAGATTCTAAATGCATTGTCACTTTTTGTTTGGGTAGTTATTTGTTTTTGTAATAAATGCTTAATTTTGTACAACTAGTATTAGTAAAAACGAAAAAGATTTAGCCTAATAACAATTTGTCCATCTTGCAAGTTTTAAATGAAGCAGAATCCATGGCATATGAACAGTAGCTTGCATATAAGTATTTCCACAAACAGATTGAAATATCAAAATACTTAAAATATCAAAGTAACAAATCTTACCTCACAAAAAAAGGTTTGTCTCTGCACTGCAGATAGCAGTCCCTGTGTAAATGGAGTTGTTCCAGTAAGCAGGATTGTCAGCGAGGGACAGAGAGGGTACAGTAAGCTTCTTAGTAAAGTGTTTAAGCCGTTTGCTTTTACCTAAATGCTTTATACCTTCCTGCAGCGTTACCTGCAAGACCCAAAGGGTCACTTTTACTTTGCTACCATATAGTTTACAACTGATGAAAACCATATGGATTACTTTCTGAAGAATATTAATAATTATTGCACATTATATAATATATTTATCATGATTATATATTTTACTATAGTATTTATGTAATCTAATAATATTTATTGATATATTTTTTTTATGATTATTGCACATTACATCACTCGAGCAGATGAAAATGAAATCCATATATACATATATTGTTTAAAGTTTGTTGTTTAAAGTTTGTCAAAACTGAATCTTGATAATCCAACCAAAGCATCCAACAAATGTACCTTAAATGCAGTTTTAGCTGTTATAATGCCCCTTAATATTAAAATAATAACTACAACCCCAATTCCAAAAGCCTTTAATCTCTTTAACCAAAATGTAACTAAAAATAGAATTCTCTGATTTGCAAACTTCATAAATGAGAACTTTATGCACAACAGAACATGGAAAACATAAAATGTTGAAAGTGATACGATAAAGTGTAAAGGTGCTAAAGTACTAAAAGGGCATGGCAAAAATGATTGGCTCCCTGTAATCTTCTGATCCGTCAGGCCGCATCGCATTAGAAACAGTCATGACGCTCCCATGGAAGTCAATGCAGGGGTTCAACACAGTTCACTGTGCTATCCAAAAATAAAGGTTTAACCTCAACTATTATGACCCAGACAAGACACAATCTTATCAAAACTAAAGTTTTTATAAAATGGACAGAAGAAAATTGGAAAAATCCGTCTACTACCTGAAAATTTTTATTGTCATTGGAAAATACTGATTTTTGCACCTTCGGGACCACCAGGCTTATTATTGCACATTTCAAAGGTGTGCATCTCAGATGCTGTGAGGGTACATTAGTGGTACTGATAACATTGTGAAAAGCACCTTCAGTGTTTAAAGGTACACAAAAGTTTTAGAGCAGCATTTGCTCTGATTCAGAAGATCCTCAGCATAACGCTCAACAACACACTGCATCCATTACAACAGCATGAAGAGTCCAGGTGCTGAACTGCCTGCAGGCCAGAAGTCTAACCAACAGAAAACACTTATCAGGACGATGAACCATAATGAAACAGGACGGCTGAGCTGAGCTATTTTATTATATGAACATGGTAAACTTAATAATCATAATACTTTACTTAATATTATATAATGTGCAATAATTATTATTCTGCTCATATCAGACAGGAAGGTCTCAGGTGGTCTCCTTAGATCTCAGATGTTTGTGACAGGAGGATGCTACAAGAGATATTGCTGAACTAAGTTAAAAATGAATAGCAAAATGTGTTTTTGTTTACATTCTACACTGTGTCCCGACCTTTTTATATAACTGGGGTATAAAATAGTGGAATACTGCAAACACAAAACCCCAAAATCCCCACAGACAGTGGTGAATTCTTTATTTTACTTTTACAGGTTTGACAGTTTATTCCAAGTTTCTTAATGGTGAACACATTCACGAAGCACAGCTACCAGAAACTACAAACAGTCCAGTTTGTCAAATGTACACATCAGTTCAGAGGAAACATTTGATACTGGCTTCAGCATGTTCACACCAGTACCACAACAGCTGGGGTGATGACATATCTTCTGTTTTTAACCATTTTTAGAACGGCACATTTAATCCTAGTGTTGATAAGAACAATGGTCATTTATAATGTCTACATCATATCATACAACCGGCTCTCCTTAGTGTAAAACATGGAGAATGACACAATGGCATTTTTTTCCT
>JAVQJG010022905.1:0-16188 GCA_036024015.1 Craterocephalus amniculus
CACCCTCCACAGATGCTAACGGAGGGGACGGCAGCCTGCCATCGCCCGGTAACAAGTCGGCTCTGCTGAGTCAGATCAGAGAAGGGACGCAGCTGAAGAAGGTGGACCAGAAAGAGAGGCCGGTGTCCAGCACCGGCAGAGACGCCCTCCTGGACCAAATCCGACAAGGAATCCAACTTAAATCTGTAAGTAGTGATCCATCGCGCCATATGTCGCAGTCAGCTTTGGTTTGTCTCGCTTTAACCGCCCTGCTCCGGCATCTTTAACAGAGGGAGGATAATAGCGAACCAGCACCCGCTACTCCGGCTCCATCGGCAGGCATCGTCGGGGCCCTGATGGAGGTTATGCAGAAAAGGAGCAAGGCTATTCACTCCTCAGGTAAACACAGATTCAGTATTTCCCACCTGGAAAATCCCAGATTGTGACATCAAACCATGTTAAATTTATATTTTGTGTTATACATGAAATAAGTGAGTAAAACTCTTTTATAGAGGGAATCACTTTTCACTGGCTTTATTTGGCATTTCGCATATATTATGAACATTATTTAGAAGGTACTTGCTTTTCAGGACTCAAAGTCAGTGAATGATTAGGGTCTGAGAATGAAGAAATAATGAAGAAATAAATAGCATCTGTTTAAAACGGATGATGTGTTCAATCATGAAACATAAATTTCTGGTTCTGCAGAATTCACTCCACACAATTCACATGTGGACAAACTTAACAGGCCTTAAATCGTCATCGCTGCAGGAATCTGTAATTTAAATATTCCAGATGAAATTATTGTCCTGGGATTATTCACCTCACATTAAACAAATAATTGTACAAGTAAGGGCCATAATCAGCCGGTGGCTGATTTTAGTACAGTAATTGCAAAACTTCATGCTTTTCTAAAAATTTCAGTGAAAAAAAATCAATTCAAATTATTCTAAATTGTACTTCTTTGTGTTGTTGATCAGGTTGAAGAGAACTTAACTCTTAAAGTGATGCAGCCTTTACCTCAATCAGTGTTTATTCAGCAAGATTTTATGCGCTCATGTGAATGTTTTGCGCATCAATTGTCTTTATCTCTTTTTTACTACAGACGAGGATGATGATGATGAAGATGATGAGGACTTTGAGGATGATGATGAATGGGAAGACTAGTAATTTTTTTTTTTTCAATTATCTCCCCTGACTCCTGGATGATCATGACACTACAAATTGTTCTTGTGTTTCTGAAAAGAAATAGTTGATTTCAGAATTCTAAATGTAAATGTTCTGTCAGTTTGCTGTACATTTTTGTTGCCTTTATGCTTTTTTTTATTATTAATCTGTGCAATACCTCATTTAATCTGTACATGTTTGTCATTCACTCTTACATGTAGGTTCTCCTTCTTCTTTTTCCGTCAGTTGCATCTTTGTCTTGATGTCATTTCTCATTTTAACCTCCCCTCCATCTTTCTTTTCCTAATCTGTCGATCACCTTTATCAGTCATTCAGGCATCTATTTTCATATCTGCTGCCTCCCATTTCTTTTGTGTTGCAATCTCCAAAATTCATGTGCAATTTTAAGTTGAATGTCTTTTTCTTTTGTTTTTGCTTTTGTTTGTTTGGTCCTGGATGGACAAGAAGGCAAGCAATATAGAAAGACCATTTCCCACAAACTTGTTTGAGTAAATCTACGATCATTCATTGGGAGGAGAAAAAAATAGAAGCTATTTTCATACCATACTACTATATAGATTATTTTTACCGATTTCAAATTATCCTAGTTTAGCACTCATATTTTCTTAAAGCAAAGATGAAACTGAAATACTTTGCTTCATTTGCTGTGGACTGTAAATTTGCTCCAGTTTGAGTCTTGATATATTTTTGCACAGATTAAAAGAGGAGACTCACTACACAAGACATTTTCTGTGTCATGATGGAACGTATATGCTTTAAGTAATGAGACCGAATTCACGTGGACATTTAAGATATGACTAAATAGAGGAACGCAGGTAGCCCACAGGTATGGCTGGCTATCTGTTTTTGGTTTGTTTTGGTCACTGTTACACTACAGATTTTATTGAGTTTGTGCTTACATTTCTGTTTCTGTCTTCTTTTTGTTTCCTTCTCTCTTTTTTTACACTAGCAAGCAGCGTATGAATAAATGTCTGTTTGTTGTAATCAGGTTACTCATCATGTAAAGCTTGAGGAATAAAGACATTTTAGTTTACACTCCTGATGCTTACAATGGGTCCATGTTAACTTACAGCACAGAAATGGCAACACTAAGTAGTCTATTCATTGTGCTGTAAACATTAAATGATGAAACATTATAGGTACATATATGGGATTCATGGCATTCCTCCAACATATTGATATTTTTTCAAATAATTTGAAAATCGTGTGACATATCAGAAATCACTTGTTAAAAAATACACGTGGCTAATTGTTCACCACAGAGACCAAAAGAACTTATAAACGTCTTTATACAAACTAAAAGATGAGTATATTTATTTTCAAGTTGCAAAATATTAAAAATGGGTTCGTCATAAAATACAGTTCTTATAAATGTAGTGTAGTTAATACAATATTTATCCGTTTCAATTAATTAAATTTTAAAATGTATAATCCGGCTAAAATGTGTCAATGTAATTGTTTTATGTGATAAAAGGGATAAAAGCCAGTTTGCAAACAGTGCAAATTAACAATCCACCAGACTATAAAGCAATTAATAGCATATCAGAAATAGCCAATTTTAATCCACAAACATTTTGAGTGCTTCACATCTCCAAGTTTCATGTAAATGAAGCTGAAGGTTAAAATTTACTTTTATAATGTTGCAGACAGACAAAGAAAGATAAATAATAAAACAGCTCCATTCTACTTTTGCTTATCAATTGCAAACACTGACAAAAACGGAAAAAAAAAAAAAAGGTGTTTGTTATAAAGTAAATATAACTTAAAGTTTGCTGATATGAGTTGGCATGGGCTGCCAATACTCAAAAGATCTCATTATTGGGCTCAAAGTTCATTTCAGCTTAAAAAAAACTCCAGAGAAATTGATGTTGCCTCCCTTGACCTTTGGGAAATCATGCTAACTTTATGAACTTTATGCTATCTGCACATTTGTTTTTTTTTTATTAGTTGCACAGTATAACACAATGTTTATGCAAAAGGGGCAACAGCTTTTGAACTCAAAAGCTTTCAGGGTTTCTGTTGGCGGCCATTTTTGCTCTATAGCCTCCAGCTAAAGCAGGCTTTAGCTAAAACTAATAATCTTAGAAAATTCATCTTTCCTTGGTTATCTTACAGTTAAGATAGTGAATTATGGTTAGTCTTACAGATTGTTTCTTCAAACCTTACTGAGAAAAGCATTTAATAAAAACAGTACCTTTTTGCAGCTAATTCTGAAAACTTAGCATCTAGCATTTTTGGGGATGTTGTGATAACCAACAGTGTGCTGCTAACACAGTTTTGTGTTACACAAGATCTCCTACAAATATCCAATGAAAAAAGTTGACAGAAGATAATTAAATGGGTTTTTATTAACTTTTATTTTTCTTTCATGTATTCTAGCTGTCTGTTTGTCCATTAGCTAAACAGATTTTCTTTTAGTTGAGAGACAAAGTGCCACTTGTTTTATGTTTTGAGAGAAAAGTAAAAAGACTTAATAAATACTACATAAATTTTTCAGGATAAAATTTAGACATGTTTTTGCTTATTTTAGTTTCTGTAAGTAACTTGGTTGTTATAGACTCCGTGTCTTATCAAAGACGCCGGACAAATACATTGTAAACAACAATTAAAGGTTGATCTTCACATAAACTTGGTGTTTTGGCCTCTTATTTCTGATTGTAAAGGATGTTTCGATGTTGATGTTTCATTTAGATGTATTGTAAAGCAACAGGTTTATTCTTGGCTTTTAGGGCTAGTAGCACAACTTTCAGACCACCCACAGTGGTCAGCTGATTGTTACACTTCTTTGCTACCATGTTTTCCAGTAAGCATCATATAATTGTTTTGGATTTGAAAGCACATCTTTCATCTCTCAGCTACAAGACAGTCCCGACCGTTTTTTATAAATGGAAAATCGCTTTGTGTAAGATTGAGACAAACTTCAGGGAAGGAGGAAGTAACCATTCTGTCAATATTTTTAGAAGTCACAGTGAAAACTGCTTGTGTAATGACCAGGTCTTTTATTTTTAGTTGACGTCCACATCAGCTGACCCTGTGTCAGTCCCCTTAGCTGCAGTGCTTATGAAAGGGATTAGAGCAGGTATGGCACTTTCCACTGATGTGGCAACAAACACTGACGACACAAAAAGAATCAAAAGCTTTAAAGGAAGCAGCACTTCCATGTGAAAATAAGACTTGTCAATGGGAATATTTTTATTAAATAAACTGTATTGCAGAATATTTCTTTCTGGAATCAGGAATTTTTTATTTACCAATTAAAGTTTTTTGTTTATGCAACTGGGTTTCTAAAGTAAATAATTATGTGTAGAATTACAGCATTCACCTTTTTCCCATAAAAAAAAGTTCAATGAAATATTTCCTGTCCGACTACTAGTAGCCTATGTGTGTTTTTTTTAAAACATATTTTAAAATATTCTACTATTTGTAAATCTGTTTTTTTACATTTAACTATATGTACAGTTTCTAAAGAATGCCTCATCATGTTGCATGGAATTTCTAAAAAAAGTTTAATGGAGGGTCAACTAATGGTGGAGTAACAGTTTAACCCTTGTATGGCATTTAAGGAATTTTGGGAATTTAAACATAGCATGGAATAATACAAACTGGTGTCATTCATTACTAGTAAATGCAAAAGCCCACTTGTGCCTGGTGATCTGAGCAGCCACAGGGCTGCTTTGTGGCAATGGTGCCTACTTAACATTTTTTTCTGAGTGGTTCACAGAATGGTTTTAAAATTCTTTATAGCGCAATAAAACTACTGTACTTCCTGAATATAATGTTTTGGATTCCATTTGAGGGTGATGCAGCAACCAATTTCAGTGCACAGACCATATTTGCTAACAGGAAGTTTCTGCTTTTTACAGATAAATCTCTTGGGAGGACTCTCTTCTCTGCACTTACACAGATAAGACAAAGTATGCATTGTGCACACTGAGCCAGTGTGTCTTGGAAGGTCAAGTTTTCAGCTGTGTTTCTAAACCATTCACAAGTTTGGCTCAAGGCAAGTCAGCTTTCATGTACAAAACATATTAATTTATTTGACTTAATGTAATTTGCAAATTTATGATGCTATTGGATGGATTATTGAGACAACATTATCTAAAAGAAATTGCAAGTAGAAGGCCAGCTTTGTCCATGAGATAAACTTAAAAAATGTGCATAAAGTGATGTTATGTTGATATCATTGTGAGTTTCCGAACTTACTACAACCTCCTAAACAAATTCCCCATGTAAGTCTCCGAAGAAGTTCAGGCTATCAGTTCTGAATTATTTTTTAAAAGATCTTCTTCCTCTATCAGTATCTGATTTCACAATATATTTAGAGCTACAAGGGATGTTCGTATTCATCCTGAAAGTGTTGTTTTGTCGCAGGTGAGCCTGAAACTTTTTTCATCAGTACCATGCGCCATCAATTTATTCTTTAACAGTAACACATACATTCATATTTACATATCTTAACAAATCTACAAGAGTACCCCGTTACTTTAATACAAAAAGTATTTGAATAAAACAGATTTTTTTGTTTTTAACCTAATGCATTGCAGATTCTTCAAACAAATTGCACAAGAAACCACATTTAAGACATGCAAAGTGGAGTGGGTGTGATGTGAATGTGTTGGAGTGGGACGTGCATCAGTGGCACTTCAAGCTGTCTCACTGATTAAATACATAGAAATGTGGCTCTGTGTTTCTCAATGACAACTGACTCCATTATTTCAATTGGGACTCTTCCAGAAACAAACAAAACTAGAAGAAAACAGTCTCCATAATTAGACAAGTAGTATTGTAAACAGCAAATGGCTATATTAAGAAATAAACTCAAGGTCCAACCAGCAACAGATCATATTTACAATCATACAGGAAAACTGAGATCTTAGAAAACATATCAATAAACAAGGCAAATAATTTCCGAATACAAATATGCTTTACTACAGTAATGAGAATAAACACTTTTTGAAAAATCTTAAAATTCTTATTGAAAATATAAAGCAGTGCAAATTTCCAGTACATTTTTCCTGTTCTTGGAGTAAGAATTTAGGTTTTGCTTCCTCAGAAAAACACCAGTTTCACCTTTTTCTGCGTCACTGCTTTCACCCCTGTTGGTCACTCCGTCACTGTCACCGTCATCATGCAGATCTGATCTCTGTCATTTCCGCTTCAGTTATCGTAAATGGTGTGGAACCTCCACCTGGAAAATGACATGGATGTGTTAGATGCAAATCACAGAATGAAACTACTGGAGAGAAGGCCTGTTTGTTTCATGCTACAGCCGACTAACATGGTAACACGGTGCCAACAGTTTCTATAAATACCTGCGCTGAGTGGCTGGAATCTAACAGCTTGGATGGGAGACCCTGTTATCTGAGGGCAGAGCTGATTTTCCATAATAATCTGGGATGCTGTGCTGCAGCTGCATTAAAGGCAATACTTATCTCACCTCTTAAAGATAAACAAAAAGTAAGCCCTGAAGAGAACAGCATGAAACAAGCCTCCTATGTGCTCAACTGCCTCTGCAGTAATGGTTGCTTTTAGTTTCATTATTTGCCTTATTATCTTTGCTTTCCATCCCACCTTTTTCCATATCATTTCATTTCATCATCCTCTTCAGACAAAGAGAATGATCAGTACTTGACTAGCCTGGCTCACATTATTGGCTCTGTGCTTATCTGGCTGGAAAAGCAATGCGATCATACCACAGTTGCAACCTACTGCAGTCTACAGACAGACCATCAGTCACAGAGATGAGTCAGACTCTGCTGACTATGTGTCATCCTCGTCTAAATTAAAGCCCCAGCTTGTTCTGTTTGCCTTCACTTTGTCCTTCGGTTGTTTGCGTGGACGTCTGATCTGTATCTTAACCTGTATCCAAAATGTTCAAATCCAGTCCCCTCACCCGTCTCAGGCGGCGGATGCTGCTGTTACGGATGGACTCCATCAGCTGGTCATGGGCCGATCTCATTGGCGTGGACGGCCTGCTGCCCTCCTCCCCTCTCCTCTCCCCCGACACAGGCCTCAGGGCGTTCTTCAGCTCCTTCAGGATGCTGTTTGTCTTTTCCTTCCCCACTTCCTTCCCCTTTTTGCCCTTTTTCCCTTTTGTCTTGGCCACCTTTTTGCTGCCCGCCTCGTGGGCCTTGATGACCTCCGCAATCACCCTGGTGGGTTTCTGCTTCTCCATCTGTGGGAGGGATGGCAGAGGAGGGGGAGGAGGTGGTGGTGGAGGAGGTGGTGGTGGAGGAGGAGGGGGAGGCGGCGTGGGGGGAGTCTGGTTTTTAGCCGGGTCATTTCGGGGCAGTTTGGGTGAGGACCACGGAGAGGCCCGGGGCGAGCTGTGAGGTGACGAAGTAGGCGTTCCTCTCTGCAGAGAAACACAAGCAGATGTATTATTACAAACTTGTGAAATTGGAAGTATATAAATATGGAAAATCATCAAATTACCAGAAAAAAAAACTAAATTGTTCTGTTTTGCAGCTTGTATTTAGTGACTCATAACTAAATTTAAAATAACTTGCTTTGGCTTTATGGAACAAATGAAACTTTGCTTACTTATTATAGCAAGAACAGTTCAGTTCTCCCCTAAAAGTTTCATTTGTTGCACAAAACAAGACAGTTAAAGCGTTTATATTTAGTCATGCACACAGTATTTGTGTTTCCATTTATGCTGAGTGGAAAGAGCCGCAATATATCTAAAATGTTTGTACGTTATGATATTTTGAAGCATGAAATGCCATGATTCAGACTACAACATCTACAACAGCTGAAAATATCACTCCACAAAAGCTCCTCAAGAGAGAAGCTGTGATATCAATTAGTTTTCTCATCACAAAATGTCCCTTTGCCATTAAAATTCCCAGAACCAACATGTTCAGCTGTTACCAGATTAAAGCAAGTGTGAAAGGGGTTTTGTTTTATTTGAAGAAGTCCCCCCTTCCTCAGCCTAAGTATTTCCATTGCTGAATTACTGCTGAACACTTATGGCAAAAAAAATGTATCTGTTCATCGGTTTCCTAAAAACCTTTTTTAGTAATCCAGCCATACTTCATCAGAACTGTGCAGCTAAAGAAAAAATAACAAGAAAAGTAAGTAATAAGCTTGATTTCTGGTACTTTACAACAACTAAATTAGGGTTTGAAAATGTGTATTTTTGCTTCTTAATAAGATCATATATTCCACAAAGTTAACAGAAGGTAACTTGAGCTAAATAAAGTAAAGTTGCATACCAGTGCAGAAGTTCGAGGGTTAACAGCTCCGTCTTGCGCCCCCTGTTGGCCCTGCTGCTTTCGCTGCTCCTGCAGACGTTTCTGCCTCTGGCGGTCCTGGTTCCTGGTCAAGATTCCCGTCATGCTCATTCTGGGACCAGGGAGGTTGAACTGGTATCCCAGCTTAATCAGGGTGCAGTTTTCCCGTAGAACCTTTACCATCTCCATCTCTACCTGCAGGAATGTTTGTGGGGGGATTTATTAAAATTGTACATTGTGATATTACAGCAACACAGAGTTATCTTCGATCTGGTCTGAAACCAACCTGTCCACCACACATGTGCCTCTGGTTATGGAAGCGAAGCTCAGTCAGAGTGTTGTTCCCTGGAAGGGCTTGAACCAAAGCCATCACCCCCTTTCCGGTTATATAGTTAGACTCTATATTCAGACTGGTGATGGACGAGTTCTCCTTCAACATCTTAGCAATGGCCAGAGCCACGGGGTCATCAGCCCGAGTGTTTGCCAGGCTGAAGACTCGTACATGTGTGTTGGACCTCAGGGCTTCAGCAAATCGGATTAGAGTTTCCTGGGAAGAGAAGACCTGTTTTAGATAAGCTTATGAAGACCATAGAATAGTATATAAAATTATTTGAATTATTACCCCAATGACCATTTTTCAAAGGTAAAATATAGACACATACCACATAGACGCAAGAATAACAGTTGTCACCACGACACTAAAACTTTATTGGTGCTTGATTATTTTCTACACTGTTAATGTGACTCACAAATTCATTTTAATTATTTGTATTTGGCTTAGATTATAGTGGTGTCACTTGGGCTTTGGGATTTAACCTTAATGGGCTCGCTAAATATAGAATAATGGTCTAGTACGAATGATGCAATGCAAGTAGCATGCTTGTGGCTACTGGAGTTTGGTAGTTTTCAAACTGTTAATTTAATGTTTAAATGTATTTGTCGTCTCCATTAGTCAGAAAATCACATTATCATGGGACAAACAAATGCAAATGTTTGTACTATACGATAGTGTGGCAGCATCTTCTTGTGGTCAGTTGACTGATATGTAACTTCAGATGTCTGTTTTTTTGTTTTTTAACTCTGGCTTTTTGTCTTTTCATCTTTTTTATTTTTGGACTATGAATCTGTAAGAAAGATGAAACTGGACTGAATTGAAATTAAATAGTCCTTTTTAAAATGCAGTGTGCAAAACTGAAATCTTCTCCTACAGTTTAGTTTATAACTGTAGCCTGACCCTGACCTCTTCTGCTTCAAAGATTCGGTCTTCTGTTTTACAAACAACTATGCATGAACCCTACAAAAGCCTGCAGGAATTAATAAACCTTGTTAAGTTTGTATGTCAACAATGAAATTTTCAGGATTAAAATAGTATAAATCAGGTTTGCTGTTTTATTTTTACCAAGTGTGTCACTTTGCACTTCATTACGTAACCACTGTGAAATGTCTGGTTCCAAAAATAAGTTGGTAAACTATTTAAGCGGAGGAAGCTGGAAACTTTGGACATCTGACAAAATTTCAACACTGTTCAAGCATTGCTTGAGTTTTAAAAAATTTAAATAGTGAGGTAATTTAAAACAACTTCTTTTATCTACTTAACCACTTTCTGCACAATGTTTGAATCACATGCATTTTGATACTTATGATGAACTGTTTTATATAATTTCTTAAAAAGTATCTCTGGTCTACAAGAATTTTATAAGACATTTAAAAAACAAATGGTTTTTTAAAAGATGCTGAGAACTACTTCAATAGTAAAAGCTAAACAAGCTATTTGAAGACCTTTAATTCATAAGAATAGCTGAGAATTAATGCATCCAAATGCTTCCTCTACGTTGACCTGAAAGATTGGAATTAGCAGACAGAGCAAAGAATTCAATCTTTATGATATTTTATAAGAAAACCTAAAATGTAAAACTTCCCTCATACACCCATAACGTTATGACTTCATGCCTAACTTTGAGTCTCCATTGAGTCTGATCAGTAGGGACAAGGAACCCCTTAAAGAGCCCTGGATTTTCTGGTATCAAGGTCCTTTGGATCCTGTGAAATATGGAGTCTTTAAGCTTTTATCCCCCAGAAGCCTCCAGATTCCATTAGCTTAGTAAGTGGTAAACACCTGAAACTCTTTGGTATGTTCTTTAAGCTTTTCCTCAGAGCAACTGTAGGGCCACTGAGGCCAGTGCTCCAATAAAATCTGATTAAAACATTTTCAGTAAAACATTGCATTGCATGAAGGTCAGCAGTGTTAATCATGTACTCATCAGTAGGTTAAACCTTGCAGGCTGATGAGTGCATGACCTTTGGGAAACCACAGGGTTCTCCACTCCAGCCGCACAATCCAGGATCCAAAAGAAACAACCAAAAATAAAAATTGAACTTGAGGCCATCATTAATCATTTCCCTTCAGAAACTCGTCTCATGTGCTGATACATTCAGCCACTCTCTATGTCAAAAGTTAAACATAGAGCTGCATCAAGACTTGGTCATGAACGCTTATAAACAGAAAATAAATTTGCACAGACGCTTTAATCCACTCAGCCTCATGCTGGACATTTCAGTTCACGAAGTTTCCTGATTTTTAGATATAAGTCTTAAATATTTCTTTGTTTGCTTTTTTACTTCCTTTTTTTAGATGCAGTCACCTAACTATGTCATTACTACTTTTAGAGATGTGGACAAACATTGACAAAACACATGTGTGATGAGACGGGGAGGAACTTCAACACTGACCCCCTCTCAAGGAGCTCCATCGTGCACTTTTATGTGCACATGGGGAAACCACAGCGAAGAACACAAAACTTGGAAACAGCACTGTTAGAGGCAGTGGCTTCTTTTATGCTATAAAAAGTCCAATGGCAAACTTAATAGTTATTTTAAAGTTTAAAATAGTCTCTAATGATTGGCTGAAGCCCCCTGCAACCCTGAATTAAAGCTTTTTTTTTAAATATCTTGTATATTTAACCTTTAGATGCATTAAATTTACACCTTTGATAAATCAACCAGAGCAGCCCTTTCACATTCAGAATCATCTATTTTCAACAGATACCAAGACGGATTTTGTGTTTTGTCACTTTTCGATGCTCTAACTGTGTTTCAACTGTTGAAAAAAAAAAAAAACAGCAAAAGTAGTTTTGGATTATCAGCCCAAACGTCACAATGTTTCCAACTAGAAAGGGGCGTTTGAAGTAGGCGTACCTGGGATATGTCATCGATGTTGTTCAGGTTAACCTCGGTGAGTTGGGGGTCATTGCTAAGCGCCCGCTGCAGAGCGTCATCCACGACTGTTGGGTTCCCGCTGGTGTTGGGGTCAGCGGGCGGAGGGGGAGGAGTCAGCCTCATGGGCTCCACTTTCTGAGGTTTCAGCAGCGCCAAAACCTTTACAGGTTCAGGTTTCAATTCGATATCTGGTTCTTCTTCTTCCTCCTCTTCTTCCCCCTCCTCATCCTCCTCTGTTACAGGTTCTTCTTCCTCACTTTCCTCCTCCTCTTCATCACTGCTCTCCTCTTCCTCCTTTTGTGCTTCATTCGATCGTTTAGACTTCATCTGCTCCTTCTCGTTCTCATCATCTTTTTCATCCTCTTCCTCACTGTCTCCTTGCGTCATGCACTCCTCTTCATCCTGTTTCAATACAATTATTTTGAGCTAAAAAAACAGCAAAGAGTAGCTTGTTTTTCATTTAAACTTAAGCAGGATAGGTTTCATGAGGCTAACTCAGCTATCAGGTAGAGCTCTGAACACAGTCGCATTGTATCTGACCCCTACTTTAAATGTCAAACTAATTTAATCAAAGGTTATCACTGACCGGTTTGGGGCTTCCTCCTCCTATCTCGTCCTCCAACAGTCTGCGCGTCTCGTTTTCCCAGTACTTCATGAGAGCTTCTCTACTGAAGGTGCCCGTTGGGGTCTTATCCGTTTGGTCTCTCTGTCTGAGTCCTATGGGCACGTTGGCATCCGGATCAATGTCTGCCAGCTCCTTTTCCAACTCAGCCAGCTCCTCTGGGCTGAGGGAAGCCAAAAGCTCGTCCTCATCGACATCTTCGTACTTACTCAGCTCTCGACGATACCCAAAACAACTCATGGTTAAAGCCTGAGAGGCAGATCTAAACACACTCCAGTCGCTAATTAGTATATTATCCTAAAATGGAGGTAAAGAGTCCAGGAAAGGATTTGGTCCACCATGAGGATGCTGCAGATCTGAAGACGTGCGTTCATTGGAAAATCAGATTCCAGATGAGGTCCATGCCAACGGAAGATGTTTATACAAACAGAGACCAGTAAAAGAGTGCGTCTGATGAGAACCCCCACCAGTCTGAGCTGGAATTGTCTTGGCCGTCTAAGTTTATGTAAGGGAGAGTGTGTGTGTGTGTGTGTGTGTGTGTGTGTCCGTGTCCTCTCTTCTCTAATCTCCCCAGCTGCTGTTTGGGCCTTAAGAGAGGGATCAGAGGGGAGCGTACCAAAGTGTAGACCCCATGATGCGGCATCTTTTTTTAGGAGTCACTTCTCTGAGGGGCAGAGCCACAAAAAGCCGGTGAGCTCAGAGGCTGTGTGGCCTCTCAGCGTAGCGGTCTGTCACCACAGCATGAGTGGCTTTGTTCAAGGCCAAAAAAAGACCATCTGGACAGAAGAGATACGCCAAGCAAAAAAGATAAGTAGCGATCATGTATCACTCAAAAAATGCCACAAGCTTGCCTTCGATGAAACGCTCACATTCATTTTATATATTTTAGTGTTTTCACCAATTTCACTGATGAGATCAACATGTGATTTTTACATTTAGTTGGGTGAAGTACAGTGAAATTATCCACATTTATGCTGTCTCAGCTTAACTGATAACCTATAAATTCATCTATGTTGGCGTCAGACTTGTAAAGATTAATATTCATATCATTCTCAGCTGTAGCCTAAGTTTTGGATTAGCATTTGTTAGCATGCTAATACCAAACAAGGTGGTAAATATATACTGAGTGAATTCAGAGGCTGCATGCTTGTCAGGATGTGGTCTACAAAGCCTTGTCCTTTGCAGCAGTCTGGCCTTTATAACGGTGTGACCAGTGGCTCTTCTGTCACATCGTAACATTAATGGCGATGGCTTTAACCAGCATGTATATCAAGGACCTAAAGATCAAGACTTTTTTTTTTTTTTTACATCCATAAACTTAAAAGTTATAGTTTTAATAACTTAACTGTTTTTGTTTTTTATCTTTAGCTGGGTGATAGTTTCCTGCTTCCTTAGCCACTCCATTAAATTTGGAATTTTTTAGGCCATAAAGCTTCCACCTGCTAAATCCATCTCAGCAAAGAGAGGCCGGCTGCGTTCAGTAATGAAAAAATGAGAGCTGATGCTTTGTGATGAATCAGAAGAGCCGGCTCCCAGTTTTTTTTCCTTTTGCCATGAGCTTTAACAGATCTCAGTAGAGCAGATTTATTACAATAAAGAAGGGAAAACCAATACTTGTCTAAGAGAGTTGAATCTTTAGATGGGTGGGACTTTATTTTAAAGGGCAGTTAATAGGAGGAACGATGACGATAATACAGGTAAGGAAGAACCTCTTGTAATACAGGGAGTGTAGTGGTACAGACATTTAGATTAAAATTAAGTCAGGAAAAGGGATAAATTGTCAAAATGTTTTGGTCAGTCTTTACTTGACCTTGACCTATTTTTTACATTAACTATGACTATGATTTCAGGTAGTTGGTAAGAAACAGCACAAGGACACTTTCAATATTGAAATATTTATTTTTTACCTTCCCAGGCTACAAAACACAGCCAGTCTTCAACAGTGACAGTCTGGGGCGAATCACTTGCCTCCCCTGTGAATCAGGTGTAATACAGCGTAGTTACAGATGTGCAACTTCTGCTTAAACATAACAGAAGAATGGACCTGAAATGTAACACAGCATTAACCTAAATCCAGGACTCTTTCCACTTAATATAGATCAGAATTTTTTATAATTGATAACTCTTTCTGATATCAGCCAGTGTAAACCTTAGCACTGTGCCAATATGATTTAGTTTGACTCATTCTCATAAAGTTGCCATCCTAGCCGCAGACCTTACACCTTAAAGAAGTGCAAAGGTTTGGAACCAACATCACATTGAGCTCCAGCTGGCACAGAAAGATTTTAGACGATTTGTTATTCTTGGAGAGTTGACATGAGTACAAACCAATTTAGAAATCATGTCCAGAGTGGGGTTTGAAACCATGCCTTGACTTTGGGTGACGTGTCTAACATGAGTGGGAGGTGCCTGCTAATAATTGAAGAGCCATGACGTCTTAGTTTCTTACGATTTGACGAGTGCATCAAATAATAGACAACATGTTGATCACCGGTCTAAAATAACATGCTGTCTTATACAACATGCATAATGTCATTTGGAAAGAGATGCTAGGAGCCAAGACTTGGAAAGTGTAGCTCACAAACAGTGTCATGAAGAATATTGGCTCCCTTGTGCTTCGGCAGTGGATGCCAAATGTATCCTGCAGCTGTCGGATGACTCCAACAGTTGTGTCAGACTTGTAGTTATGCTGGGTGTTTTTAATCTTTTGCAAAGATTTAAAAAAATGATGCACGCCTCCAGTTTATTCTCTCATCTTTTTTGTCCTGTAGTTGGTGTTTAGCCAATAATATACTAATAAAATGGCTATTTACAGGAGACCAACAGCAGCATAAGTCAACCAGCCACCAATCCTGAAATAATAAAGAGCAACAATGATCTTTGGTTTAGAAGCTGGTTACAAAATAAATCACTGATTTATTTGTTTTTGACTAAAACTATTCAACTTCACAAAGGAAAACATTATTGTCTATGAAACCATTGAGTTTATTTTAGCTTAGCTCCTCCGTAGAAACCCTCTTTGATTCTCCAAACCAAGTGCTTTGCTAGTTGTTTGCATTGGCATGGACTACACAAAAATACTTTGCACAACTCTACATCAAAAGATGATACATTGCTTTTAATCAGCTGCAGCTGATTATGCAGTAAACTAATAGACGGTTATACTAAATCAATTTGTAGCTTTTAATCATATTTTTAAAAGGAAAAATGTTACATCACAGGGTTTCGGTCATGAAACAATTGATCTTTTATTGCTGTAGGGAAACATTTTTGAGAAATAATTATGCAGATTAAGTAAACAGAATTTTATCAACACGTTGTTGCACAAGATTGAATTGAACCACATTTTTAGCATGAATGAAAATAAAATATAATTTATCACGAAATAATATAACAGCATGAAAAATCAACTTTGTACTCATGCAACAAATGCATGTATTACAGAATATATTTGAAACGTCATGTGGTGGCCCTAAGGTGCAAATCACATCAACAAATCACTTAAAAAATAATAATTCAATGAAATTTCATCTTGAGGTTGGGGTTTTCAGATCTCTGATAGTGGAATGATTTTACTGAGCGTAGCTGAGCGATCTGTGATCAGCTGATGTTACAGACAGACAGCAGGTACCTTCCACTTATAGAAAGTTGTAAAAGTGACCCTTACTGTGAGGTACAAAGTTAAAAACCTTGGCTTGAACCGGTCATTTAGTGCAGTTATTAAATGGTTCAGAGCCATGTCTGATTCTGCCCACTGATACCATCCAGTTCCAATAGTAGTTGTTTTTAAATAGGTGATTATCTGGCTCACCGTATTTTACCATAGATGATGTATACAGGTCTGTCTCAGAAAATTAGAATATTGTGATAAAGTTCTTTATTTCCTGTAATGCAATTAAAAAACATGAAATGTCATACATTGTGTATTCATTACAAATCAACTGAAAT
>JAVQJG010022930.1:0-22433 GCA_036024015.1 Craterocephalus amniculus
CCCCCCCCCCCCCCCCCCCTATCTCTCCCAAAGCCTAACTTAAATTTTTAATATGGTAGGTATCCTAAAACAGAATATGGCGACCGTATCAGCTACCTTTGAATATTTGATATAGTATAAACTTGAAAAAGTCTTTTTAGGTTGAAATTTATCTCTGTGAAAGAGATTACATTTGTCTGATATTTACACCCCATGTACGACAAGAAAAAAAAAGTCTATGCCTGTGTGGTGTATGCCTAGGGGGACAGCCATTCCCTGCTAGGCTGCTTGTAATTCTCATTTCGCTTCATATTTCCTCAATGAGAATACCATCTGGTCTTGTCTCCATTGAATAAAAAAAAAGCCTATTCCAAACCACCCTCCTCCACCCACTTATACCTCCAAACCCTCGTCTTTTCCTTCCCCTCTAGACCTCATAATGCTGGACTCTAATGCAACTAGCCTGCTCAGCTCCACAGCCAACACTCCTCATTAGCTCCTCCTTTGCTTCTTTAAAGTGTGAATATCACTAGTATCATATTCTGTGCCCCTCAGCTTTTCAGTCTCCTTCCCTTCGTTTTTCCGTGACAAACCAGATTGGAGGCTTTCTTTTCACCAGAACATTGTGGTTTCTCTAATTATACCTGAAGGCCCTGGGATAGGGGGAAGGGGCATGCAATGGAAGCATTGCTAAAAAAGCAAATGAGTGACCAGAAACAGATAAAAGAAATACAGAGATATGCAAAGTGTGTGTCTTGCAAAGGTCGTTATTTTTATGTGCATGAAGTGGGAGACTGCCACAGGTAGGGTTAGAAGACGGCATGGTACAGTCACTACATAAATGGGGGTTAGGACTCTTGTTTGCAGCATGTTCTCAGCTTCTCAGGAAGAGTTAGGTGCTGTGGAAATCAGCTCATCCTTCAAAGTTTGCCTACCCAATCTGTCATTGCAGCTTTGCAAAGTGTCAGATTTCTCTTGAGACTAGTGTCTGAGAAGATTGTGAGATTTCTTAATAACCTTAGAGGCCATTTGAGTAAGGATCTTAAAAGTCCTGACACTTCATTGGCTGCCAATATAACATGGCAGTGTGGGAGTAAAAGGTGACAGATCCAACAACTTCTGCTGGATGTTTTCAGGCTGCAATTACATTTGATTTTTGGAAATATTTTTTCTCCAAGTATAATGTTATAAGCCTAAAACATTGTTAAGTAACAGGTATTACATTTGTAGTCTTGTCTTTTCAAAGTGGTAGTCTCCCAGCTGTCCTTGAGGTCCTGAATCTGGATGACTAATAGTCATATTTACAAAGACTGACTTTAACACGGCTCATTCAAGGTAACCATTTTTTTAGATTTACAGCTCAGGGCTAGGCAATAAGCTTTTAATATATTTGTGTGTAATATAATCAAATTCTAACCTTATTTGTAAAGTTGTGTGTGCACACAGCGAGGAAAATCTGGTGTGTGCTGTTGGACAGCAGAAAAAGATCTATTCTGTATGTGCAGCTTTGCAGCAGAAGAAGTTATAACCCCTCTAGAAACTAAATATGTGAATTGGTTGAGATATAGAAAACAATGTCTCAGTGTGTGAACAGCCAGTTTTCACACTGACAGTGTTTTAATGTTGTCGTTTTGTTTAGAGCTCTCATTGTTATCACTCAACACATAGGAAAGCCTGGAGAGTCGACTACGTGTAAAACATAGCACAAGGTGTATTTTTGAGTTTTAGTCTCTGAACTAACTCCAGTAATGAGTGAAATATGGAATAAAGGTAAACGACAAAGGAAAAGGAGAAAAACAGTGAAGCGCAAAGAGAAATGTGTCCAGCTGGCCTTGAAATATAAGTCCTATACTTTCTGCCTCCAGCATGCTAACAAGTTATGATAGATATGCCACATGATATGATGCAACACAACGCTCTTTAGCTGCCTCTATAGACAACACAAACCATAAACCTGTAATTTGCAATACAACCATCCTACCCTCCAAGTAGCTTGCCATTTGATATTGCCCAATGCATCTGCTGTCAAAGCTAGCAGAAGATATCTGTGAGACGCAGGCTTTTACAAAATTGCAGTATTAGATAAATTGGTTGAAAACTTCTGTAAAAAAAATGGTAAGAATCCAAACTTCAAACTACAGCTGACCATGTACCAACACTAAGCTCTGTTTCCTTGAGTGGAAAATTGTACAATAGAAGTTTTACAAGTGCATTTTACTGGAAAAATGCAAGCAGAAACCGATCCTGTGCTGATTTGAACCAAAGCAAACAAGCAATGATGTACATAAGTCCCCACTTTTCTTTGTTTGTTAAGTTAAATGTGGACTTCCAAACATTGAGCATTCTGAAATATCTTTGGAACTCCAGCCACTTGTGCTCCAGGAAAAGGTTTTCATGTGTTGCATGCACATTTTATGGGTCAAAGCATTTTTCACTCCTTCTCTGCTGTGCAACAGTCAAAGGATGGCTGATAGCTGTGACCGAAGAAGACTGGGCTGCATATTACTGTTTTATTTACTGTTCATCTAAAAAAAGGAAGAAATCTTAAACTTCCATCTGTAGTCTTAAGTTCTTTTTTCGTCTTATTTTACAACAGTGATTTATTTAATATCTGGGCCGAGCGAGGGCTTTTTTCTGCAAAAGAGTCGCACGCAATGCTCTTTTTCCATCGGTTGAACTGACTTCATTACTTGCAGTCCGTCTTCAGGGCTCCCCATATAGAAAACCTCAAATCAACTCCATGTGGGCAGTTCTATTTTAACTTGCGGAGCCTCGCCTTCCTTCTTGTCTTCAACCACATCAAGGCTCTGGTTGCCACTGCTATTCAAAAGACTGACTAGGTCTTGTAATTACAGTGGTTTCTTGCGCTGCGCTGGCTCATACTCTAAAGCCTGAAATAATCTAAAGCTTTGCCAACCAAACTGCAAATAGACCACTTTAATAGGTGGATCAAGAAAACCCGAAAGCAACAACAAAGCTACTCTGAAATTACTAGCAGAAATTGGCAGAATTGTAATAAGAGTGGTTTTATGTGTTTGCATGTTGTTTCTTCGTGATTGTGTGTTTCTATACGCGTGATTGCCTGTTTGTGTGTGAGCGATGGTCACAGCCACACTTGTGATCTCATAGTTTGTCTCTAAATATGGGTCTTACAGCAAGTAGAGCAGATGATTGAAAAGAGGAAAAGGGAGCGGATAAGGATTATTGCTTATCTTCTTTGGAGTCCACTTCAAGACTTGGTTAAGTTATATGCTCGCAATCCCATTTCTCTAACGGTCCAAGGGAAATGAAGAGAATTACAGGTGGAAAACCAAGAAAGATTGAGTGGGTGGCAGAGATAAGCTGTGTTTTCATCCAGCTATCACTGGCAATTAGACCCACTTTCTCCAGCACAGGTTTGATACTCAACTTCAAGTGAATTTAATAAGCCATCAATGGTTTACAGAAATGCAAAAGGCACTCATAACTGGTGTTTATTTAACTGTGTCAATGACTATCTGGAATAAGCGTAATGTTACACTTAGGTTAGTTTTAAGCAAAGACCTATGCTGTTGTAGGCTGCTGTTTAAAATAGAGCCAACCACACAGTGAAATGGACACACATGAGCAACTGTGTACATATCCGGTGTGTGTCTTTGCATGTGCACACTCACTGTATAGCCTTGCCAGTTGCTAGCATTCCTTAGCTAAAGCCAAATAGACATTGTAAGGATTACTATAGTAACACGTAGCAGCTATTTTCAAGGCTGCATGAAGTGTGTATAAGGAAGGCCTATAAATATATCATGTATGTATTCCCTGCTACCACTTTGAACTTTAAAAGGCAACTATAAAGATGGATTCCTTCTCTAATCTCTTCATACTGAGCAAACACATTAGGAAACAGGGTTGGATCATATTTCTTTTGAATGTCTGCGGTTACTAAAACCAAATTACATTCCATCAAAGGTTGAAACTATTCTTCTGGTATCACATTATTACAGTAAACAATGGTAGCAGTGGCATACTGAGTATATTCATGCCCACACAAAACAGAAATCTTTTTACTTTCCCATGTGTTTCATCCTGTTGTTTGCACGCCAGCAGTTTTTGGTAACATGAAACAAGTGCTATGGAAATCTCCGCCCAGTGTAAGCTTGAGTTGAGGTGTGAGAGGCAGAAACTCTAGCCATGTCAAATTGTGCATCATTATCTCCTTAGTTTGATATCAGAGTTTGCACCATTATGACCTTTGTTTACATAGCAGCAGACAGTGACATGATCCAGTGCTAATTTGGTAACTGAACTTTGTACATGTTTGCACATAAATGTACAGCTACCCACCATTTATATAAAGAAATGGACACTGAGAGGGGAAATAATAGAAAACAATAAGTCTGCCAGTGAGGAGAGCATTTCTCTACACCATACACCATAACGCCTCAAGTGTAAACATGGTTGTTCAGACTTTTACAACTCATGCAAGTCTTTTTTTTTCATGTTCTCACGGGGGACATCATGCATGATGGACAAGGTTTTTAGGAACAGTATACATTCACATGTGGCTGAGCTGTGTGGCTCCACTTGGCCATTTATTTGGACGACCGTTTTTCTCCCAGTAGAAAAGCAAGGAAGGGGAACACATTAACTGACCTAAGTGTGTCTGACTGCATGAAAACAGGTGGTTATATGTCTCCTATCAGCTTGTTAGCGTTTTACCCAGTTGAGTCATACCACAGAACAATTGAGTGATTAGCTTGCACCAAGTTACAAGTTGCTTCTTATTCGTTACGGCCAAATCTACAGTCTGGAAGTTAATTTGAGATGTTCATGTTAACACGTCGTGTTGGCAATATTTTTGTGCTATCCAAATAATACTCTGCATCATTTTTTTCTTCCTGATGAATTATTGCTGTTAGCATAGCTGCAGCACTTTTTTTTTGGTCCACCAGATAGTCTGTTTGCAGGGGAACCAAGGCCACCAGCTTTTGCTTAAATAGTCCATATAAAGTGAACCATACAGCTGCAGTGTAAACATGCTGGGTCTCAGGTCATAAGGCATAAACCTAGAGGTTGTAGTATTTTACTACCAGCGAGCTCTTTATCAATCCTTGTTTCTGTTTTACATTTTCTTAAAGATCCCAGCAAACTCATGTAGTCTACATGTGATATTGATTTACTGAGTTTTTGACGAAGTAAAAAATAAAAAAAGCTTTGTAGGTGAGATTTCTCAAGATTGACACAATGAAATAGGAAGAAAAAGCGCACTGCCATCCGATTTTAAACTCACACAATTCCACAACTGAAAAAGCCCTCCAATCTGAAATCTGAAAATGACCTCAGCAGTTTGACAGTGATAGCTATGGGTGCCACAAAACCACAACAAACATGTTCAAGATTGGCAGTGTTATAGTTAAGGACTCATATAGTTTGTTTATCTCTTTACAGATTTCTCTTTTATCCTCACCATCAAGGGAGACTAGCCAAGTTTTAATCAGTCCTTTTGTCTGCTGGTCTTTCTTTCAGTGCCATGCTGCTTTACCACCCACAAAGAAGAGAACTTCAAAGAGGGTTAGGGGCTTTTTACCTTCAGTGGAGCCACTGAAACTTTAAATCTGTTAAATTAACTCCAGTTACTGTGGGTCGTTCTAATTGACTCCATCAGTGTGTTTATCTTAACTCTTCCGTTGTTTTCTTATGTGGACTCCTTTGTGTCTTCGTCTCCCACCAATGAGCTCTGTCAGAGATCACAAATCATATTTCATCAACGCAAGATCTATACTCTGAATGGCAGCGCACACAAGCGCTTCCAAGACTGTCCATAAGGGGTGTGAATCTTGCAGCAACTCATGATTCAATTAGAATTAGATTCTTGGGGTAACGATTCGACTTTGTATCGATTCTCGATTCAAACCAATCTTAAATCACATTCAATCCCCTTTTAGTAAAAAAACCTGCTGATTAACTCTTTTCCTCCATAACCATGAAACAGCTCTGGCGAATTGTTTCATTAGTTGAAAGAAAACTGATATTTTTAATTTAAAAACCGTTTAAACTTAGCTAACCTGGAAAAGTTTAACATATCTTTGTCACTTAGCAACAGCTTTGAAAGTAGTCAAGCTGATAATTTTTAGCCTTTTAAAAAATCGATTCTTGGAAATTTTGAAACAATTCTGAATCTAGATGAACAAGATTTCTTGGTGATTGCTATGTTTTGGTGACTGTCCCGGTATTTTAACGCGAGTTATCGCGCAATTTCGTTATAATCCCGCGAGATTATCCCAAAAAAGCTGGTGCAAGATTTGGGCACAAACACCAAAACATAGCAATCACCAGGTAATACAGATACTTCTGTTAATTTATCTTCTCTAGTATGTTGTTGGACACTTGTTGAGACTATCAGATCACTTCAGTTTGGAAAAACATTTTTTAGGGTGATTTTAGACTTGGGGCAAGTTGCCCAATACTTATAGCTGGACTGCTAGCTGCCTGCTTGGCTAAATACTGGAGCTATCTTGAACAATTCTTTCTCTCCATCACTCACATGTATGAAAAGAAAGATTATTACTTTATTGAAGAAAAAACACATATTCTGTTGTGTATTTTTTTAAACATCTTTAAAATCAGGATTTTCTGAGTCAAAAATGATTCAAAACGCTCCCTCTACCCACAAAAACACTTTTTTCGTTACCAGGCCATACTTGATGCTCCTCTATGTCATGAGGGGAAAAAAACTCACAGCTCCTCTCTCAAGATGCATTCAAGCAAAAGCGCTTCCACTTCAAGAGCTGTGTGTCAAATTTCTGTTTTCATTGCAGAAATTATGCAGTAAAGATGAAAATGAAGTTTACATGAAGTGGGATTTAATCGCAATGTTTATATGAGTTGATAATGTTCATTAATGTAATATTGCATATGTCAACCCTGTAAGAATTGCATGGTTCCTAGCATGGATTCAGTATATTTTTCTCTTTGCAAATAAGATCCTCTAATAGGCCAGCACCAAACAGCCTCAGCAATGAGTTCATATACTCCCTGGATATAAATAAGTTAAAACTTAAAAAAAAAAAAAAATTAGCTTGGTAATATGTTGGTGAAGATTCTCAATCACCCCGGTCATGGCAACCCTAAACTCTTAAATAAAGGCAGCTGGACTTCTTTTCCTTTTTCTTGGCCCTTGAAGGTGTTTCTCCTCTCATCTGAAAGGCAATTTCAGTTCTAATTAGGCTTAGCTCCAACTGGAGAAGTCTTGGTTCTTGAAGATGAGAGAAGTCTGGTTCCCTTTATTCAAGCTCTGAGAATCAATTTAGCATTGTTGTATATTTCAGAAATTCTCTGAGGTTCAAGTGTGAAAACCTCTTATTTTCATTTTTTTTGCATTCTTGCAGCAAGTTTTTCCTCCTCTCGATCTTCCGTCCCTCTGTGGTTTGCCTCCCCTATTAGTTTCTCCTCTGGTTTTTGGTCTTCCAGTCTCATTTCTCTGGCCCCTGGTTGTCTAGCCCCTAATAGTCTTTCTATACTCTTGTGTCTTTGCCTTTTTCCCTTGACAACTCCGTCTCCTCATCTCCCTTGTCGCTTCCTCTGGGAGCAGACAGGAGCTGACTGTAGAACCAGCTGTTTCTAAGCTAAGGATTAAATGATCCACTTACAGACACATTTTTAACCTTGCTGTCACATTTTCACATATGCAAACATGCAAATTAGGGCATATTTCCTTCCCAAGTATCTAGGAAACGGCATGCACACATGCAACTGAATGGAAACTGGGTGTCAGAATAATCACATCCATCACAATGTACTGCATTCTTCTCACAAGTCTGACTTGTGTCCTGTTAAATGTGCATCATGTCTGCAGAAAAGAAAAGTGCCATCTGCTTTCTATTGTATGACATTCTTTCTTCCATTTTCTATCATTCCTGTTTGCTTCATCCAGTCTGTGGAAAATGGTTAAATTAGAATTGATTCTAAGTGAGAAGAAGCTTTCCTACTGATACACAAATGGTTCATTAACCAAAAGAGAGTCAGAAGATTTTAGTGTTATCTTTTATGCCAGCCAACACAACTGTTTGTACAATCAGTTTTTATTCTAAGTCACACGTTATACATTTACAATCTTCAAACATATACATTTCTGACTCATTTGATGGTACAGTGGCATTTACCATGTACATTTCTGGAGACATCAGAATCCTGAGGCTGAGCAACATCACCTAACTTTGCCTACAGGACATAGTGTGAGATTGCAGCTAAGTTTCACTTGACGCTGCATCTAATGCTAGAAAGCTGATAGAAAAACACCAGCCATTTTAATGATGATTGATTTAGTTATACTTTAGCTGATAAGTGATCCTTTTAAGCTTGTATTTTACATTTTCTGTCTGAAATATAAACCCGAACAAAGCCCATTCAATCAGTTAATTATGTATTTAATAACGCTTTGTGTACTTCTGAATGAAAAAAAAAACTGTCTCTGTTCAACTTTTATTTTATCTATTTTTTTCTTTAAGGCTGCATTGGCATGGTGGTAAAATGATCAGAGGGGATCATTTTACCACCATGCCAATGGTGGTAATTGTGGTTTGTGGTGTACTTGAAAAGTTGACGGTTCCAGTGTTAGGGAAATTACTGCTTCTTACTTCCAAAATTACTGGATCCAGACAGTGGGTCCTTATTAACCCAAACTCTGATCACTTGTTGCTAATACCATTTTAGAGATTTAAACATGTTCAGTTATTTTGCTATCAGTAAGACTGACTGAAAGACAGATGGACATATGCTGGGAAAAATAAAACTTCTGCGCCTTCGTGCAGGTAATGATAAACTTAAAAATTGCTTAACAAAAAAAAAGTCATCCATTAACTTACTTATATATCTAAAGCCACTTTCACACTGAAATTAGCGCGTCGACGCGGGTTTTTCAAAGCTGACGTAACCCGTGATCAATCGGCATTTGGCTCCTTTCACATCGACAAAAAAACGCGCGTCTGATCCTCTGCTGGCAGCAGCGTTGCTCACAGATGTGAGTCTGGTGATGCAATCATGCTGCGTTCACGTTAACGATGTTACCCAGAGCAACAGAAATCTAGGCAAGTAAACAATAATTGTTGCCATTTTTCTGACTTGTGTAGCCTATTTTTAAGTTTTGTTTAAATAAAGTAAACAATGTAGAGCGAGCCAGACAGGAGTTAATGTACTTTCTTGTTTTGCACTTTAGTCCGTCCAAACAACTCAGCGGGTGGCGGCCGATTTTCCCACAGAATGTAGGCTCCTGAATGCTCGAAGCAGAGATGTTTTGTTACCGTTGCATGAGAAGCAACTGGCAAGATGTCATGTTGTGGACATGTCCCGCCCAAAGTCATCCCAAAATTAGCGGGTCAACCCGGGTCTGGCGTTCACACCGCATGCCGATCGGAGCCGAGCAGTTTAAAGCTGATTTTAACCCGGGTCGCTTGCCGAGTCAATGGACACGGGTCGACGCGGGTCGCTGAGCCTTTCACATCGCCACCAAAAGCCGATTGTACGCGGGTTTAAACGGGTTTTTTGACCAGTGTGAAAGGGGTATATGTAGGGCACTCATTCTGACGGCGATTCGGACACGAAGCTCACTACTTTCTCCCCGCCGCGGATCACGTGACTACCAGCCATTGCCACAGCAAGCCCGGACAACGTGAATATATTGGTCCCCATCGTCGGTCCAGATCTAAGCTACACTTTCATTAAAAAATATATTATATCCTTAAATCGTGTTTTATTCCTTTTTTGTTCAGATGTTTTCATATAATATGACAGCCCGACAGTTTTTATTTTTTCTTTCAACCTGCAGCTCTGATGTTCATGACGCAAGTCAGGGGATGCAGCGTTTTCCAACAGAGAAATGGAGCCACATTTGAACTTTAGCATCTTCTTACCGACAAATTGAACTATTAATGATAAAAATAAGAAAACGACGGCAGATCAGAGGACGCGTGTGGGGAATGCCTCTTGTAACCTTTGCAATACGTCACGTTAGCTCCTGCCCGCAATGCATTGTGGTCAATATTGCCCCGTCTAGTGACCATCGATGCTCACTACTTTTCAAGATGCATTGTGGGTAACTTTGAGTGCACTACTTTTTTACTTCTGGACATTCGGACACCACTACAAAATGGCGTGAGCCCTATATAGTGCACTATGTAGGGAACAGGACGCACATTCGGACACAGCCCTGGTCAATACCGGGTGGCCATCTTACCACAGGGACATGGGACATAGAGGTTATAAAAAACCAGAACTTGCTCAGTTTTCTACCAATTTTCAAATCACTTGATGTGTTATAAACGTCAGACATGATGTTCGGACCCTGCATACTTATTATTATGAATAATTGTAACCGTGTACTTTCGTATGAAGATAAACTGACAGGGGGCCATTTATACACACAGGGACAAGCATTAATGTTAAATCAGTGTTTTTAATGTGTTTAAAATAAAACTGAACTGAACATGATAAGTTACCGCAGACACAACGATCAGAAATGATGGAAACCTTCTTGTTTATTGAACTTGGAGTTACATTTTATGGCCACCAGATGGCGCTGTGGTAATGTGTTCTGGACGATTTAAAAATTAATTTTTCTGAACAATCTGCTCTCCCAAATGTCACATTTTGCCATTACTGTTGATAATAATGTGATTTATTTAAGTATAGATAAAAAAATGTAAGGTTTTTAGCCAGCTAACGTCTGTTTGTCGTTTCATGGATTCGAGCTAACAAAGCTAACCCAGAGCTAATGGGAACTAACCAGCTAAAGCAGTGGTTCTTTGAGGTTTTTGGGCAATGTACCCCCTGTATACTACTTTTCCAGCCAAGTACCCCATAACCAGTGCAGGGCTTTCTGGTTGGGAACGCAAGTAAACAGGACTGGACGACAGCACCCAATTTGTTCAAATTTGTACCCAAAGAAACATTTTCACATTTCAGTCATTCTAAAAATCCAAACATGTGATTCATAACTAAATTCCTGGTAAAGGTGTTGAAACCACAGTAGACGCCCTCTCCTAAACACAGAAGGAAAACCGAATACTGAGAATAAACTTATAGAAAGATTTCATTTATATCACAGGATTATCAGTAATTTGACAGAAAATATTTTTGTGATTTCAATTTTCCCAAGTACCCCCTGGAGTGTCGCAAAGTACCCCTAGGGGTACGTATACTCCCATTTGAGAAACAGTGAGCTAAAGGAGGAAGGCGCTGTTAGCGGCTAAAAACCGCGGCTACTCTTGCCCTCAATTTGACGGATATCTGGCACCTGTCACTCAAAAGGACACGCCCCTGATTATGAAGAATTTTAGGATGAAATAACATCTAAAGGAATGAGTCAGAATGTTACCCCCCCACACACAGTTGTCATGAAGGTAAAGCTGAGCTTTTAAAGCTAAAATGGTTTTTGTAACATGCTTCATTCTGCTGGAAAGTTGCTCTTTTTAACATGAGAGTCTATCTAACTGCTGCCCCTAGTGGAGGAGGGGGAAACTTTATTTTGGCACTTCCTCATATGCTTCATGTTGCTAAGCCTGATGTTGTTTCTTGGCCGAAACTGAGTGTGTGGGTAGATCTGTTCCTGTTTGGTTACCATCTAACATGATTCTCTGGTTTTGCGTTTACGAGTCTCGTCTTTGTTGTGTTGAAGTTTGTTTGTCATCACTTCTGAGTTAATTTTATTCCGTTTTTCATTCTTTAGATTTGTGTGTAAGTTTTTTGGGTTTCTTTGTGTTTCTGTAGTTTTTTGTCTCCTCACAGTTTACCTCCACGTTTCTTTCCGTTGTGTTTCTGCGGTTATTTTATGCCAGAAGAGTTCCTTCTCCAGCTAAACTTGCCAGATTGCTGCTGCTCCTCTCAGTTTCCAGGTCCTGGTTTGTTTCACACTTGGTATAATTTTACTTCTCTTCCCACGTCGTCGCTCCCACGTGCACCGTAAAGTCTTAATGAGGAGACAAGCGTGCATTGTTTCAGAGCAGCCGCTGGCAGCCATCGACCTTCATCATGACAGAACACTGTTTACCATCCAAAATCCCTCTGTGGCTCAGTTTAATCAATATCAGAGAGGAGCTGCAGTGGGATCAGACCGCGGGAGGAAAAGCCTTCAGACTGCAAAGTTTCTGTCAGAGAATATGTTTAAGTTAATAAAATGTAAAGTTTTTTTGAGGACGTCAGATGACTTAAGAGAGAAATACTTTATATTACATCTTAAAACATGTGAGAAGTTTAGAAAATAATTGTACTCCATAAATAAAAAAACATGAGCGTCAAACAAGACATAAATGTTGGAAAATATTTTTTTATACAATAAACTGCATCTGCTTCCTTGGAGGATTTTTTAAAATTAGTCTTTATAAAAATGTGCCAGTTTCCAGTAGCGTAGTCTCAATCAGTTCATATTATATTTGAGAAATATTCAAGGGTTTGTTTTCATAAAAAAAAAATCCCAATTTGTTTATTTTCTTTATTTTATAATAAACATTTGTTTTTTTTATAAATTAATTAATTTTCTTTATTTTATGTTTTTAAAAAGTTTTTTAAGCAATATTGTGTGGAGTCAGAGTGTTGTTAATTCAGTCAAACCTTATTTAAACAGCATCTTAATCCCACATCATTCAGAGGGCTGCAAACAGGAAATGAGAAAGATCGAACAACATTTAGTTAAAAAGAAATATAATGACAAAATAATGTGTTCGGGAGTGAAATCGACTGCAGGGACTTCAGTGTACCTGAGTCCTGCCATCAGAGGGAATACTCTGATTACTCTGCAGCTGTGCATCACCTCATCTTGAACCATTCCTGATCCTCTCTGAAAGTCCATCCCAGAGTTGACAAGGTTTAATGTCCCTGTCTCGTTCCCAGTGGAGCGCGTCCTGGAATTCCTGAACCAGCCGGTGAACGGTTCCCTCCTGCCACGGAGCCCTGGACTCACCCAGCTGACCAGCGAAGGCGTTCTGAGCAGCGGAGACTCCGACCTGTTCGGACCTTTGTCCACCGGGGTTCCCACAGAGATCAGCTTCGTCAACGGAAAACACGAGGTACAGATTAAATTCAGTTCATTACAGACCGATGAAAAATGACAATGTTTACGCTTAATTCTGCTTTAAAGAGAAGAAAAACTAACTCGCTTAATTCAAGCGGTGGGGTGGTGTACAGGCCATCATGTGGGTTTGGGAGTTATAACTAGATTTGTAAGAAGCTGAGTTCCCATGAATATTTGGAAAAAATCAATTCACCTAAATATTTCAATTTATTTTTCACGGTTTTTAAAAAACTTTTTTTGTTAAAAAAATCTTTTTTTTTTTTTATTTCTTATTTTTTAAATTCTTTTAATTTTATAAAAAAATGTTTAGCTTTTCAGCTATTATAAGAAGTAGAACGTGGTCTGGCACTTAAATTAGATTTAGATTTAAATTTAAAATAAATAAATTTTTAAAAAGATTTAAAAATTGTAAGAAAAAAAAAAGAAAGAAAAAGATTGGTGGAAAAAACTTGTATTTTTTTTTTTTAATTTAAAAAAATTTTGAATCGGCATTAAAATAATAGTAAATGGAGCGTTGTCCTGGTCGTCATGGATACTGATGCAAGATTAGATCAATGACTTTTCAGTTTATCTAAAATTTACAAAAACTTAAATCTTGAAGTTTAAATTCTTATCTAAGGTTCCTCTCCGTGGACTCATCTGCTCTGATCCAGGTAACCTTCCAACCAGAACTCCCAGAAGAAGCCCGAGGAGACCAGTTTGAGACGGCCTCACCTGTCCAGGTGGAGGAAGACGTCACAGCCTTTGACTTCTACACCGTCCACGTCCACACGGACACACCCGGAGAGGAAGGAAATGGTCCAGATCCAGATGTAGGTCCAGGAAGTTATGGGGACTCCGGCCCCGGAGGTCAAACCGCCACATACCCCACCCTCACGTTGCCACCGGCATCGGTCCCCGCGGGCGTCTCCGCCTACGATAAGACGGAGGACGATGCCCCTCCCACCCTATCCGTCCTCACACCCGACCTATGGAGTGTGAGGACGGATGAGGCGGAACTGGGAGGAACCGAGGTTCCCACCTCCCTCCCAGATCCCGACGAGACCTCCCCCCAGGTCTTTGAAGGGTCTGGAGGTTCTGGAGAGGACGAAGGACAAGGTGTTCCACCGGAGACGCCCAGGTACCCCACCCCCCCAACACAGCAGCCCCCACCCACACACTCAGAGTCGGGTTCAGGGGTGGAGCTGGTCTCTGGGGAGGGGGAAGCCTCCGGGGGGGAGGGGGAAGCCTCCGGGGGGGAGGGGGAACCCTCTGGGGATCAGGGGGGTCCGCAAGTCCTGCTTGGAGGGGTCAGACTTACAGTCCTACCAGGGACAGCAGCCGTGAGAGACGAGACCACCTCAGAACCACAGGACCCGGTCTCAGTCCAGACCACCGTAAGACCCCCCACCTCAGATCACCAACCCGAACCCCCAACCAGAACCTTGGACCTCGACTCTTCCTCAATCCAGAACCAGACCCCGTCCACGTCCTCTCCCTTCTACACGTTCGACCAAAGCCCCCACTCCGTCCCTGAATGGGCCCTGACCCCCGACCCGTCTGCCGGCCCCCTCCCAGAGGTCACCTACCAGACCTCCATGGTAGAGCGCCGCCCCCACAAACCCCAAGAGACTGAGACCACCGAGCCGCCCCGGACCAGCGTCGACCCCACAGTGGACGTTACAGGTAAGTGGACTCAGCTGGTCTGGTCCGGGTCCGTTTACTGTAGAGGCTCAGAGAGCTGCGGGACCTTCCAGGACCTTCCGGGACCTTCCGGGACCTTCCAGGACCTTCCAGGACTTCTCATATTCTCCCAATGTTCCAGGTCTGCCGGCGTGCTCTATCAGTGTGTGTCAGAACGGAGGATCCTGCTTCCTGAGAGGACATGAACACGTCTGCGTGTGTCCACCGGGCTTTGCAGGATACTTCTGTGAGACAGGTACAGAACTGGGTCGGAACCGATCCAGACTGGGCCTGAAAAGGTCCGGACCCGGTGGGGATACTAACCGGCCTGTGTGGTGTCACTGCAGACCTGGACGAGTGCCAGTCCAACCCGTGCATGAACGGCGCCACCTGTGTGGACGGGATCAACTCCTTCTCCTGCCTCTGCCTGCCCAGCTACACCGGAGAGCTCTGCCAGCAAGGTCAGACCCGGTTCTGGTTCCAGAGACATCCATCCATCCATCCATCCATCCATCCATCCATCAATCCTCAAAATCGGACCACAGGCTGATCTGGGGACAAGACCTCACTCTTACTTCATAATAATAGTCACAGAAAACCAGGAGAAAAAAACACAAAATGCAAAACAAAACAAAACTTCTTTCACTCTAAATGTAAAAAATGCATTTTGAAACACCAAAAGGACTTCTGTTGATGCAACGCACATTGCAGACTAAAGACCAATACTCTTAACACTCCAGCATGGAGACAGTAAGTCTGACTCAAGGGGGACATTCAAAATCAATTATCTCAGAATCGCACTGATACTGACACAATATGTGGTCTACAAGAGGATTTAGAAGTGTGAGGCAGTTGAGTGGTCAAAAGAGTTTTTATTATTAAACAAAAATGCTGTTAATGTGAGAATAACAGAAAACTTAAGTCAACACAAGAGGTTGGATCAGCAACCTGAACTAGGTCTTCTAGGTCTTCATGTGTTACTGTCTTTATACTTCCATGCGTCGAATGACGGATGTGCAAGGAGCCTGAAAATGCACAAAACACGCATTTAATCGACGCATAAGAGGGACCAAAACTTTCTGTGTGTCTGCGTATCCGTCATCTGCTCGAGCATAAATGGGCCTTTAGACTGACAGTGATGAAAGTCTGTTAGCACAACATTACATCAGGAGTTCTGAGTTTCTGTTTACCTAATTTCTGTTCATCTAATTTATTTCTTGATTCTCCACCTTGCAATGTTTCTTTTGCACCTTGCTGTAATCATTTAAATGGTTTATGTAAAGCACATTGACTTTTCGGTAAAATGCACTAAATGTGCCTTGCTTTGCCATACAGATATGAAACAGAGTTGATGCCAGCAACTGTTTTAGCATCATTCAGCATCATCAGTCAAACCCCTTCATTTAACAAGGAAAGCTTAGAGAAATCTCTCATACAGCCTAATAACATGAGTGGCCTTCTGGAGGTAGGAAGTTAAATCTCCGAAATCATCTGCTGTGCGGTAAAATAAGATGCCCTACGTGATATTCGGAGCTTCTTTGTCAGACTTTATTGACTTTCATTCATCTTAGAGGAGCCTCTCTTCACTTCTTTTCTCCTGTGAAACTGTTTTGTGTGGGGGGTAAAGAGCCAGCCACCATGCCAACACAATACCCTCCTCTGTTAAAACCAACTTGGGATAATGATGGAGGTGCTCTGGAGCGGCTCATTGATCAAGAGGAAGGAAGGCTTATAATGGCTGCCATGGCAACTGACAGGGGAGAACATCAGGGCAGACACAGATGTGCTTGTGGTTCTCTGTTTGCCCACCGCTGTTAGGGAACAAAAGAAGACGGACACGGCGTCCAACATCATTTCTCCACTGACTCAATCCAATGCAGCCATTCATAATTTCATCTAATAATTCAGGGACCCAATGAATCGTGTGTATGATCCACAATGTTGGACTCTGGTTTACTGATCTTTCCTATCTTCGAGTTCACATGGATTTACACACAATCAACCACAAAGCTGGTTTTAATGTGGGGTTAGTTTGCTTTAATAGGGTTTCTTTTCCATCCTTTTATATAAACAGACACAAAATCTTTGCCTGACCTGCAGTCTGTTCATCAACATTATTATAGGTCAAAACTGAACAGCTGCAGTCTGACATGCTGGGCTGGACGTTTGCAGCTGAAGAGAACAGATTGTTTTCTGACATTACTGAAATGATCATTATCTGAACTGAGAGCGTGGACTCACCAGAAAAATGCATTGGGTGCATTTGTTTACATCTCCAAAAGCCTGAAATGTCACAATCTGTTGTTCAAAATAGTGAGCTGGCAACATGAAGGAGTGTTTAGTGAACACTAAAATGAGTGAAAGAGGAAAACTCTGTTGGTTCCCTTCTTCCTGTTTATGATATGGCAAAATCAGCACGGGTGGCCGTAGATACTGTCCAAATGGGACGCAAACCGAGAGAAAAGTTTGTCAGAATATCAGCGTACATGTAGACACGGCTGTAATGTTTCCTGTGAGGAGCAGAATAAAGCACAGTGTTACTTGGTTTCTACATCTATGTTTTTTTTTTAATATCTAATCATTCATAACAGTTCATTTTGATGACTTTAAAGCATGAAATGGGGTTGTGCTTTGAAAATAGATTGCTACAGCTACATTTTCTGTGTAACTTTTCTATGGTGGCATCTGTTGCAGATTTTCTGTTATGTTCCACCTCAAAATACTTCAAGACTTAAGGTGACTGACCGATGGAAGGATGGAAGGATGGAGGGATGGAGGGATGTATGGCCGAGATTCACCCTGATTAGCTTAGAAAATCAGGGCAGGCCCTGAAAACCCCCGGAGTACAATAAATACATAGAACATTTTTCTTTCCACATCCGTCGACCACACTGACCTCCACTGTTATTTATTGAATAACCAACTCACTGCAGTGACAGTGAACACTGGCAGGTTTCCAATATGGACAAATCTCCTGTGGATAAGAGGCAGTTATACCCGTTTTTCTCACTCTGCCCGGCCGGATCTCTCAGAAAGGAAAATAAACAAAACGTATTAACATCTTATTATGAAGTGATGGCATCTTATGCACTGAGAAACTAAGAATCTCCTCCTTTAATCACTTTTTTGATGTAACAACCCTGGAAAATCTACTAGACATGCTTATTTAACATGGTGATGATGTGAAAGGGATGAAAAAAAAATCTAGTCTAATCTTGTCTAGTCTAAAATGAAAAACACAAGTTTTAAGGTCTGAAAGTTATAGACAGTTGCTTTGATTTAGCACATTAGCCAGTTCTGATATTTTGCAGGAGAAAGGAAAAGTACATTAGTCTCCTAACACTGTGGGGTAGATGTGATATAGCTGATGGTGTAATGGGTGGTGGAGATGTCCTGGGCCCTGCTAAGTCTTCCACATCTGCATTTGATTCATCTGAGATAAAATATTTTCCACACCATCCTCATGTTTGTTTTCGGACTGACCATCAAAGTAAATGACAAATGGGAATATACCTGAGTATGTGACACCGCATAAGATCAAGGCACCAGCATGTGAACTTAGAGCAAATCAACCTTAAAGGTGGGACTTCTGAGCAGATAACGTAATAAAGAAGTAATGATCCTTAAGACAATCAGACTGTCAGACCACTGTCACCTTGTGCTCTGAGCTTTGAATATCAAAAGCAGTGTGACCTGCGCTCTAATGCTCACCGTTGGCACCATTTTTTTCCCTGATCGTCGTCACTGCCGCTGACTTCTAACTGGTTCTGATCTGAGAGCTGACTGCAACTCCGTTTGTCATCCTGAAGAATAAAGAGGAAGGCGAAGAAGTATTGCTCCCAGTTCTCTTACAGGTCGTGAAGACTGTTCACCTTTTGAGCCTAACGCAACCTGAGAACAGTGATCGTTCTTCCTTTCTCGCTTCCTTTTCATTCCTTCCTACCTTCGTCTGACTAACCTTTGAGCTGATAATGGCTTCACCCATCAAGAATTCATTCCTTGTTCTATAACTTTCTTCCTGAATGCAAATATACTTTGTCACATCTTTTTGACCCCACCCCTTCCTCCGTCTCTCACATCTCCTTTTTTTTATCCTGCAGAAGCGTAGCAGAGGATTAGCAGCCACGTGTGACTGATGGGGAGAAGATACGCCATCAGAATAAGTTAGAAGACAAAGATCTCTCTCTTCCTCTCTCTTGATTTCTTTGTGCATGAAAGAGAGAAATGGAGGGGGCAAATGCTCACGCTCTCTGAAGTGTCATCCTCTTTGCTCATCTTATGAAACAGGAATAAGTGGCTGGTTGAAGTGGAAAGAGACTTTGTTGGGGTGAATCTAATCCATAGCATGTTTCAGTGGATGGATGTGACGCTACATCACCTGCACTGCAGCCCGGGGCCCTCATTACTGTCACAATCTGACTCGCTGTGTGTGTGCTTGTGTGTGTGTGTGTGTGTATGGGGAGGGCGTTTTACCAACATGTTGAAATGTAATGGTGAAAAAATACTTAACACCTGAGTTGTGCAGCATATGTTTTCACTTTAATTCAGCAGATTGGAGAAAATGTCAATAAACCTGAGACAGAAATGTGTTGCTACAGGTGTGATGTGGGCAGACAGCCGTGCACGGCCATTTCTGATTGAATGTCAGCACACTAATGGGAGACCTGCCGCCACATGACCTCACTTTGAGGTAATACAGTCACACAAAGACAGAATCTAACCTCCTTTTAAATCAAAGTTTTCACATATCAGTACATTATGATTATATTCTCATTTAAAAAAAAAACTCAATGATTCTATAAATGTAACCAAACATTTTCCAGTGTTCTTGTATCTCATCAGGTGTTAAATGCAACTATTTTATGTTTAATAGCACAGTTTTGACCATTTCAGCCTTCTTAAATGTAGGATTAAAAGAAAAAGTTTTAGTGATCCCCACATACACATATATGATGTGAAGTTTCCAACTTCAAAACTGACTTACTGTACAGTGATAAATCATTATAAACATGAGTTCAGCTCTTTTCCAGTTCGATGTATGGATGAAATGTCTCGGATTAATCTGACAAGACTGCTTGTTAGTCTTGTCCTGTCTTATCTTTAGAAATGTTTTTATGTTACCATATTCCAAACTGTAACTGGACTTGTCCTTTAAAGATTAATTTTGACACCATTTTCCATGTCAGGGATTTGAAGGGTACCACAGAGAACGTGAACAGGTTGAAGAAAGCCCTCTGAAGATGAGTTTAACTGACATTTGGCTCTTCCTAGCCATCACTTCAAGCTGACAGCAACTTTTTTTTCTCCGAGGGTGGATTTCATTCTATAGTTTTCTTTAAAAATATGAATCAATAGAACCTCATGGCTCAGAACAGCCAAGTCTCCCATGGCTGTTGCCCCACCAGCCATAAGCGGATGAAATGGTCAGCAACTGGGTTCTAGCGACTGAAACGCTGACAAAGGCTCCACCCCTGGAGAAATCAGTGGCTGGAAGCAACCCCCTGTAATTACTGGCTGCTCTGCTGGGTGCTGATTGATGCTTCTTGATGAAGTGGGTCAGTGATTGAAGTGTAAGGAAGCTCTGGGAAAATCTATAAGAGGTATTTAACTGCTGCTGGACAGGAGCGCGACGATTGGCCATCTTCCATTTTGCTGGTTTATCAGGCGGCAGTTTGGCTTCATCATGCAGCAGGGAAATGATCATTCTGGCTCATCAATCAGATTGATCAATCATCCAACAGAATTGCAAACAGGCTTCCTCATCTGCTGTGATCTCTCACATACTCCCGCCCTCTGATGACCAGAATTCATTCACCACTGTTAACACCAGAGAGCTGCTGCTTTTAGTCTTTCGCAGCTCCCGAGCATTGCACAGGTAAGTGCAGCTTTACAAAGAAAGGTTATAGCTACTTTTACATAAAGCTATGGGTGAAAACGACCAAGAAAGTTGTAATTATCTTCCTGTTGTCAGCAGGTCCATTAGCTCAAAGAAAATGTGAAAGAAAAATGTTGATAATGGTAACGCTTCATTTTGGTCTCTGCTCTGTGTCAGAGACCTGTCAGTGCACACAGACAGCCTATTCAGTTATTTTTTTCCCTGCCATTGTATGAATAAATGTCTGTAACACAAGTAATTTTGTAAAATGTAAAAGGTTGTTGGGTAGAACCAGCACTGTATGTGCTGGATTAAAGTGGACACATAAAGGTATTCACTTTTTCTGATTTTGGGAGCATCTTGTTGAGTTTCTGAAATGAGTCTAATCTATAAACCAACAAGTTCAATAAACAATGAGCGAGTTATAAGGCTAGAAAACGACAAGACTAGGTTTAGTTATTGGAGCTGGTGGTGAGCAATTAATGAGCCACAAGAAAGTTACAGTTGGTAGCAATACCATATTTTACAGTGATAACATTTACAATTTACATAACACACATACAAACAAAAACCCCAAAACATTTACAACTTCAGTATTACGGTACCCCGATAACCAGGATACTGGATAAATTGAAGTTCAATTTCCTAGTAGCACATCATGCTGTCCAATTGGCAGGTCGATTCCAACGCCCAACGTAAAACCCACAGTTGTAGGTAAGTCCATGTGTTTCAATGTCCTTTAAATATTTTAAAGAGTGGAAATGTCTGTGTATGTCTCAAGGTGAAAAAGCAGGTGCTGTCAGAAGCTGGACTGTGTCCCACTAGCTTGGTTTTAGCATGGTTTTAGTGGGGTTTTTATCAGTTTTTATTGCATGTTTTTAACTTGTTTTTGTTCCAAGCTAGTGGGAGTTTAAATGAACTGATTGGCAGCACCTGTAGAAGGACTCCTCCCCTGCTAATTAAGGACGCTATTTGAGCCGGTGTGCAGGCAGCAGGAGGGAGGAAGGAACCAGGAAGGCACTGACAGAACCACGGTGCAGGAGGGCTGCAGACCTCCCGACACCCCCGGCTGGCCGGCTAACCCCCGCAGCGACTGCAGTGACGGCAATGACGGTAGGATGACGACATGGACGAGGAGGATGATGTTGACGCCACCACAGGAGGGCTGCGAGCGGCGGCGGTGCGGAGGACAGAAGGCAGCCAGGAATGGGTAGCGACCCATGGGGTACGGCCTATGGCCCGAGGCGGCCGCTGGAGGTGCGGCCGACCGGCCCCGGGAGGAAGAAGGCTGCCGGAGAGGAGGCCGCCAGGACCCCCCAACAGCCTTTCACAATTGCCCTCCTTTTTTTACCAGACATTTTAGGACTTGTAGTTGTTTTAGGATTGTTATTATTTTTATGATTTTTAAGCTTTTTAATAAAGCTTTTAACGGACTTTTAGTACTGCCCTCCTGTCTCCATCCTTCCAGCAGCTCCCGGTATCAGATTTTAGCGGACCCTCTTCTCGGCCCGCGACATGTACATGTGGCGTCAAGACAAAAAGAGTTCATTGTGAGGTCCGACACTGTGGTAGCCTCCTACCAGCCGGGACTGTGGTTAATGTTGCTACAGACGTCATGGGCTCCCATTCAGGCTTCTTAGCCCACCATCACTTCCAACCGGAGACACAGCCAGTTCCTCAGATCAATCGGACACGACAATGAACTCCTCTGAATGCGGAAGACGCTCCTGCAACTTCAGTGCTCACTCCGCCTACCCATCCATCCATCCATTTTCTGAACCGCTTAATCCAATTGGGTCGCGGGTGTGCTGGAGCCTATCCCAGCTATCAACGGGCGAGAGGCGGGGTACACCCTTGACAGGTCGCCAGTCTGTC
>JAVQJG010022931.1:0-19019 GCA_036024015.1 Craterocephalus amniculus
GATCGGTAACATGCAGTTCCCTGCACCTTACGATAGGTGGCGCTCTGCACAGCTTCGCTCGTACAGTCCCGAGCACCTTAAATTCTGAAATTTTTCGATTTTAAATGGGGGGGTAGCCAAAATCTGGTGAGTTTTCGAGCATTGGTAAGTCCCCAAAAATGCAGTCATTTTGGAAGAAGAAGAATAATAAGAAGAAGAATAAACGCTAAGATTACAATAGGCATTCGCACAGCCTTCGGTGCTCGGGCCTAATTATTATTATTATTATTATAATTATTATTATTATTATTATTATAAAATCATCAATTATATATATCATAATTTTTAGTTCTCTTTCTGTCCTTTTCTGGTTAGGCCCAGTGATATATTTAAATTCAGCAACAAGCAATCATTCAAACATCAGACAACCCAGCAGCCAGGTCATCACTCAGCTGCTGTAATGCTGGACAAGACAAGCAAAAAAAAAAAAGAGTCAAGACCAAACTGGTTTTTACTGACTGGAGAAAGCTCAGAGAAGTGACAGGATACAAGACTTTGTTAAGGGGCGACTCGATGTGAGTGTCTTTCCAAAGTTCAGGAGAACAGCTTTCACACAAAGCCAGGGTTGAATTAATAAAACGTTAAATGGGCCAATGCACTCACAAATCATGCAAAAAAAAAATCAGCTTTAGAAAAAAAAGGAAACACAAGTTTTGATTTTTAACTTAAAAAAGCGCTTCAAATGTTTAGTGCTGTTTGTTAATATTCTCTGTCTCTGTAATGTCTTTTAGAAGACCTGTATGGAAATCCTGTTCCCGTTCTGAAGAACCTCACAGCTTTAGGTCTGTGTCAACCTTATCAGAATTTACATTACTTTAGTTGGTTTCAAAGAAGAGGCAGATGCATGAACATGGGGTACAACAGACCTCTGCACTGTTAATTTCTTCATCTGCTTTGCAAAAAGTGAGTAATTCCAGATACTTTTTGTTCTGTTTGGCAGAAACCAGTAATTTTAGTGGAGAAGAGAAAAGGTAAAGAAAAACAAGAAAAACATGGATGTTACTGGAAATAACTGCATGCAAGATGTGTTCAAATCTGATCTGACCCTTGTTTCTTAGCTAATTTATTGAAGCAATTTAATTCTAACCCTGTTGAACACATTCAGTGATGCTTTGATTTTCCGTGATGGCAGTCATGTGTAGTGACTATATTTATAATGAATGTGTTTTAACATTGCACTTCATAAAAAAATGTGTTTTCTCAAAATGCATCGAGATTTGTAGCACATATTTTTAAAAACAGACCGGAAATGGACAGAGATAGAATTTAGAGGCTGATCCTACAGTGTCTTCCATCATCCTGGAGCTTAAATTCAGCATCTGTAAAAGAGCCTCAGAGCAAGTTTACAATATGGCATCTAAGTAAACCAATTTGTTTGACACCAAATGGGTATTTTTAGTTTTAACAAACCAAATCGGTTACAGTACAGACATTGAATTCATTATCATTTCCAAGCATAAACATTAAGCCCTTTCAGACGAAAGCTTCTCAAAAGAGGATTTCTTGACTCCAACTTTATGTAAGTGCCATTTTATCTTTTACGGTTTAAAGTCAAGCAAATCAACTTCTTTAAAGATGTAGAGCATTTTGTTGAACTTCAGGAAAATAACATGTATTCTTTGTTTTGTGGCATGTACTGTATAATCATGAGATCATCAAAGTTTCTGGCCTTTTTGTCAATAATGAGAATAATTGTTAGCTGAGCCTCGGGGAGCGCGGATTGAAAGTCAGTGTAAATAATGATGCAGGCATAAGAGCCAAACCCTACAGCAAAACGCCTCTACAAATGAACACTTGAGCTAATTCTTATGCATCTGCTGCGGAGATGAATCGTTGACACTTCAAAAATAACTTGTGTGTGCGGTTCACAGTGAAGATTAAACCACACCATCACTTTCAGCGCTGACAAGATTCATCAGCCTGAGTATTCTTGGGGTGGCAAACACCTGCACTAATCTGAGCCTGAATAATGTCCTCCATCCATTATATGATGATTAAATCATTACCCCCCACACCCCCCTCAACCCTCAGTCACATCACTGTTATGAACCAGACATTTGTCTCTGCGTTTTTGGCAAGACAGTAAGCTCTGGGAGAGTGTAGGGATGGGGAAGAACATCTCTGCCACAGAGCCAAGCGGCTCCAGAAAGCAGGGCATGATGGGTAAAGACCCATAGCGACCCATCCGGCCTGCAGGGACACACTCTGGCCCTGTTTCCACTGCACCGGAGGAGAGACAAAAATCTGATCTGACGAAAAGGAAAGATGCTACTACAAAGCCATCCCATGCTATAAGTTAGCATCAAAGACTAGGTTTTAAAAAACATGAAGAAGAAAACACAAAAATATGAAAGAGTGCAAAATATTGGTCATGAAAGTTTAGAGGATGATCTTTCTTATCTTATAAGAATCTCTATACAGAAAACACATGTTTTGAAAACAAATGGGTCACATTTGTTAGACCCAGCTCTGCTGGGTGAGGATCAATCGAAACAAAGATCTGGTGCAGATGTAAAAGGATTCATTACAAAGAGGGTAGCGGTACAGTCAAAACAGAGGTTTAAGCCACACTTGTTGGGGTTCACAGTGCTGCTCAAATCAAAGAAAGCAATAAAACACAAGGTACACAACAAAGTACCAAAACAAAACCAAAAACTGTCCTCCTAAAGTTATAAAAGAGGAGCAGCACTATTAACTAAAACTACCAATTACAATACAAAAATGTAAAAACGCTGTATACACACCCACAAAACTAGTGTATACAAATAGTACATATACAAATACTGTATATACAACTATAAAATTGTTGGGATTTTTCACCTTCGGCAGTTATTGCAGTACGCATTTTCCAAACAATACAATCTCTTGATTAATCTCTCTTAATGGTCCCCCAATAAAAACAAAATTACATGAGATTCACATGATGTACCGAATTAGTCATTTATTCTCAGCAATGTTTAGTCCATTACATTGACTAGTATAACAAATGTTACCCGTTGCTACATGTTAAGCTCGACAGCTACATGGAGAGGCTACATTGAATTTAGCATCAAATTGGCAGCTGTTTATCTAAATTTATTGTGATATTCTTGTTGGGAATTAAACCCAGTGTTTGCATGTCATTATACTGGGGGTCTGCCCGGCCCCAGAGCCTGTGTCAAACGGGCAATCTTGTTCTTTACTTTCATTTCTTTTCAAAGGACCAAGACCTGCCCCATGTCTTTCCTTCACATTCCTTGACATCAAGAAAAAAGTGTGATTCTCTTCTCTTCTGCTGTGACAGGCACAGAAATGCCGCCCCAGCAGCGGCAGAGGGTCCACTGGTTCCAGTCCTGGTCACATAATGAGATGCTACCTAGCACAACCATACGCCATCTTCTAATCATTACGCTTTAGAAACTGCTGGACAAAAAGTTCTCATCTTTTCTGAATAAAGGCTGACCTGAATATGCGATGTTTATTTTGTTATCTGGTTAGACAATCACACTAACGCAATCCTTTGTGACCAGCCGCTGATTAACTGGTCAGGATGTTGACGTGCAATATTTGCCTCAGCATTTTGAGAAGCAATCATGCGTGTGTGCTTCAAAGATCACCTTTTTAGAGACTAAATTTAACAATAACATGCTGAGTCTTAAAAAAGGTCACGTTTAATAAGTTATCTCCCAAACAAGTCCTACCCACAGCAGCTTTCAAATCGCTATTTATGAACCTCTGTGTTTGTGTAAATGTTGCCTCTGAGTAGCAGGTGGTAAGATTTGTTTTTAACAGAAGAGCTCCACGGTGTTTGGAAATGAAACCTTTTGCTTGTTCCAAGTCACCGCCACTCCCATCCTGCCTCTGACAGCAATTAAAGCAAGCAAGGCTGCTGTTCAAAATCGACTCCTCCACGAGGCGGTGCTTTGAAACTGTCGCCTCTTTGTGCATGTGTGCCTGTCTGAATGTTACTGAAAAACACTGAGAAAGACCAAAAGGAAAAGAAAAACTGAAAGACATAGAGACAGGCATAGTGAGGCACAAAAAGAAGATGAAGAGAGAGAAAGAAAGACAGTCTAGCCTAAAAAGAAAGAGGAAGATCTCGGACAGGAGGCGTTCGTTCAAGTTCATGGCATGTGTCTGTGCCAAAGGTAAATCTGTATTTATGGCCTGCTATAATCAAATCCAGTTACATCAAGTTTATTTGTATGGCACATTTAAAAACAACCGAGGCTGACCAAAGAGCTCAACATCTATAGAAGTAAAAAGATAAATAGTCTTTTAAAGAGACTGAAGGCAAGATTTGTGAGAAACTACACAAACATTTCCAGTTTATCCAAAGCTAATGGCTCGTGAAGCATTAAAAACCCAAAATAACGAGGTCATCCGCGTATCTGTCTGTTGCCTTGAACAGACCGTGTGCTACATAATGCACTGCAGTTCGGCGTCCGAATTTCCTGCGCAGTCGTGGGGATGTGACATAAAATGATGCTGTATGCGCGTTGCCGACAGCGCTTGAACAGAAAGAACATGGCCGCCGGACTCGGATTCAAACACTGAAGGGATACTCATGGATGCTTCCGCAGCCAGCAAACGACCTGCATGCACAAGCCCACAAAAAGTGGCACCACAAAGAAAAAGAAGACTTAATCAGCAGCATCTCTGAAATATATGACCGGACAGTCTTTAAAGTGTTTGCACACACTCCCATGTCGCTTGGCTGGTGGCTGCAGTTACCCACAGCGTCTGTCGCGGCAGCACAGACTCAGATTTTGTAACGCCATCCCTTTAAAACTTTCATAAAAGCATACTCAATACAAGTAATAAAGTGTCATTTTAACTATTGTTAAAAACAAAGCAAAAAAGTAAAAAAAATGAAGTTTTTTTAAGGACACCCAGAAGCTTTAAAAACCAAATAAGCTTCAGTTTAGCCCTAAAAAATATACACGGAGGCTTATTATTGAACTGAAAAGGGAAGGCTGTTCAAGAGCTTTGGCGCTACACCAGAGACACCAAGTCCCTTTCTCCCTCCTCTAGCTGCAGGAGCAGATAGGAGCAGGTGATTTGAAGGTCTCAGAGTTCTAAAGTGTAAAAAACATAAAAGAATCCTCAAATCAATCCGATATCTGATGTAATTATCATTACATAAGACCTCAATTATTTAGCTGCACTTCTCTCAGGTTTTCATCTGTTACTCAGAGGCCTTTTGAGCTCTCACACACTCCACCAGTACATGTGTGAGCTTCCTCCACAGCCGGACGCCGCGCTCTGCAGCTGAGTGGTCAACATCACAGGTGTGGGTGGGTAGTGGGGTTATATTACTGCTCCTGTGACACAACTCCGGTACATACCTGCTGCTGCTCGAGGGAGGAAAATCTACAGCTTCTTATAAAATCTCATTCCGAGCGAACAATCCCTCATCAATCTATATCTCCCCCGAGTCGGTGTTCCTTCCCTTTCAGGCACCACATTTGTTCTGTTCTCTTCTTTCTCCAGCCGTCGCTGCATTCATCAGTGGGCAACAGAAATTCTATACTACTCTTTCCCCCTTTTTAATGAGATGGCCTGGCCAAAGATGACAGGCAGCACATTCCCATTAGCTGAGGCTGCCGTGCTCTAAGCTGCTTCCCCCCAAAGACGCAACAGTTTAACCAGAGGAGCACCTCCACTTCAGCTGTCGTCATTCTCCCTACACACACACACACACATCCTCTTTTTGTGGCTAGATTGGTACTCCATTTCTAATCTGGGCTGACTCAGAAACGGGACAAACTTCAAACATTTTAAGATTAAACGCGCCTGCTTCTGGCTTCATCTTGATGCAAAATTACCTTATCAGATTTGGCTTAGTCATTCGTTCAAATGAGGTAACAAATGACTTCAAATTTAAGGGCTAAAAAAAGGACGGTACGTGCGTACAAAGGGTAATTTTGACAGGCTAAGTAAGTGCCCAATTAACAGTTTCGTAAATGGCAAAAGCACTTTGAGGAATTTGGAGGAAAACTTCAGAGGAGAGCTTGCCACGAGAGGTCAGATGAAAAAAACAACGCAGGCTTTTAGGATGAGCTGTTTTACATATCTCAGAGGACCGATGCTCGCAAAAGCGAGCAGCAAAAGCAGGGGGGGAACATGAAGGAAGGAAGGAATGAGAGATGTGCTGGGAATGGAAGATCCCTGCATTTCTGCTCACTTTGATGTCGACACCGAGGAGTCAAAGAGGAACAGCGGCTGGAAATCACAATTTGCTCCTCTCTAATTTCATCTTTAAATAATAGCCATGTTAGTCTAAACCGTTGGATTTATGATGGAAAGTTTGGAGCCTAATTATAAAATAATTTTAAAAAGTCCAATCTGCATGTGAAAAATAATTAGCATCATTACCCTGGTATTACAGAGTTGGAGTTCACCCACCACTTTAGAAAGTAAATTATTATGTCCCTTGAAATCCCTAATGTTTTACAAAGATGTAATTATAATAATAAATTTAGAAGATTTTTTTTAAATCTAGGTCTCTATTTGCCTGAAAAGTTATCTACAGTGTATATTTATTACATAAAACTTAAAAAAAATTACTCTCACATTAAAGAAACAGAGAATGTTCTTTTTTTCTGGATTTCTAAGCTAACAAAAACCATATTAAATAAGAACCAGTCCTCTCATCTAACCCTCTGCCAGTGGACACTGTCTTTGAATAAAGCAATGATTGTTAAAGGAAAAAATGATTAAGCTAATATTAAGAAATCTAAAAGGAATGGCTCTTTTATGTTCCAAGTATCCCTGGGCTTTTCCTTGAACTGATGAAAAGAGTTGATCCACTTCTGCAAAGAAATTAAAATAAATTTATTTTACATATAAAACTGAGCCTCACTAAATCCACACAATACTTTGAAACTTGCTTGGGTGATTAAAGCTAAAACCCAGACATCAATGGAGTGACACATACCCGTGAAACACAGTTAAATGAGCATTGTTGGGATCAAAAAGAGTCGCAGAAATGAGGGAATTGTGGGTTATAGTACAGCAGCACAGAGGGGAACTGCAACATTGAAGCGTTTCCACTGGGACTGTATAGAGAGATCAAAGAGAATTCATAGCATTGAAAGTTTTAATTAGGCCTGTCTAAAGCCAGCTGCCTTTCTCTTTATGAGGTCTCTGACAATGAGCAGAATAAATAATGTGCTGTCTGTGTATTTCTAGTTTCAAAGACCTGGCTCTTCCTGACACCCACTTTGGTACAGCCTTGTACAGTTCAATGGGAATGTAGAGCCTTCAACTCCCAATGCAACCACTTGTGGTACAAATTAATACTCTCGCAATACAGCGAGGTGATTTGGAGTACCAGGGGTTTGGGTGGTGGGGGGTTGTTTGCTGGTGTCATCTTAATTTGGAGAAAATGGCAGGAAGCAAAAGGATTTTGTCTCCGGTTTATCAGCTGCAACTTGCTATAACTACTGCAACAGTCCGATAAATCTGCTATGAAGTTTTAAAAATATATTTAAAAAAAGTTAAACTATCAACAGCATCAGCTAGGTTCAGTAAATAATGAAGAAAATGAATACAGACTTGGCACAAAAAAGAAGGGAATGTATGTATGGCTGATTATTTTTCTTTGTTGGAACAATGCTTTTTTGCAAAAAATTTCCATATAGCATTAAAATGTTTATTTATTTCTCTTTTTAATCCAGCAACATATGTTGGGTAAATGCATCTGTGGGATGAGCAGAGTGGAGTTTGTAGGCTGCAGCCATGAAAATCTTCTCTGCCAATGCCAAACTGCTTATTCTGCTGCTGACTCTTGTGTATGTCTTTCATTTGATATGATTTAAGCCTGAAGAATCAAGACCTCATTTATCTAAACAGGGGCATCAGAAGCATGTAGAACCATACCCAGCCATGACAACCTGGCACCTCCTCTTCATGCGCTCACACTGCACACTGATGGCATCCCATTCTTCAACCAGCACACATCAGCCAGTGTGGTTGAGCTGGTCAGTCTGATTTAAATATTTTAAGTTTTGGCACCAGAAATTACATAGCCTACCACTACATACTCTGACCAGCCCACAAGAGTTCGCTGAAGGTTGTATGGGAGTTTTACCCCAGACTGAGGAGAAGCGATTACCACTGGATGGTGCTTATATTGACATATCTCTGCATTAAGATAACCTCCAATGATGAAAAGCTTTGTTTTTATACTAATAATAATGGATTTGATTCATAACGTTTCTTCACAGTACGACCAGCCGTCTTCACGTCTTTTCCATACTTTGAAACTATGGTCCAACGGCCACAGGCTGAATCAGGATTCATCCCCAAACAAGCTGTTGCAGAAAACATGTTGCTGCAAAATTGAAAGGAGAAATAAACAGCTGATCAGTCTGGCAAGATTTATATCCAAAAAATTTGTTCCATCATCAATTCACTTTCAACAAGAGAAGAGAAACAAAGGATCCACTCCTGCAATAGCACAAACTGGAAAGCATGACTTATTGATTTAAATATTAGTTTCCAACACGCTAAAATGCTAAATGATGCATAAATGTAAAGAGATTGGCTCTATGATGCATTTTTTGGAGTTACAGTTTTCCTCTTATAGACAATCATCCTGATAGTGATGATTTAAATCGTGAATGTCAAACTCTGGTCCTTTCAGGTTTTGAATTTTTCCCTGATCCAACACACAAAATACAAATCAAATGGATCCTGGAACCTGCAGGAAGGTGGCCCCTGAGGAACAAAGTTTAACACCCCTGTTGTAGATCAAAGATACAAAGTTTCCAAGTTTGAGCCCAAATTTAACCCAATTTATATTGAGACTTTTTCAAATTCCAACCAATCATCTCTGAAGTTGCTAACCATAAAGATACCGTGTGCCACATTGATGGCAGAAATACTCGAATCAGAATCATGCTAGTGATATCAATTTGTCAAATTGTTTATTAACTTGATCATAGGATCAACTATTAAATTTTTTTACATAATCTAAAAGACTGGTTCCTACTTCAGAGAAAGAAGATGATGGGACAGATCAAAAAGGACTTTTCTTATATTTTCAGGGCCAGAATGAACTTTGAAAATGTTTAGTTTTCATTTAGGAAAAGCCAAACAATTGCATTTTCTGACTTAAAGCCTTTTTGCAAATGCTGTGTTTAACATCATAAACACTACAGATTAGCAGCACATGTGGTTGAACAAGCTAAATGCTTCATTTTGTTATATCTGTTAACGTTTGTGCAAACGTAAAATAAATGCGTTTGCCTTGTCAACCAAAGCCTTCACTGTCCTCCACAAATTGCCGGCTGTATCTTTTGCTTCTAATTTTAGAAGCAACCTCTTCCCTGACTGTCTGAACAGGACCGGCCAAGGTTGAAATGCTGCTGAATAGATAACATCAGTGTGATGAGCAGGAAATTGTGTTGTGACTTTTTCAGTTTGTGATCAACTAAACAATCTCCCACACATTACCTCGCTGATCGCACACACAGATCTGGCCTGACTTCCCTCTTTTATCTCCCATTGACTGGAGATTTTCACACTGTTGGCTGCTATAATCAATGCTTGTCATGAGGAAATTCAATCTCATCTACTGTAACCAGGCGCCTTTCTTCTTCCTCCTCCTCGTCTTCCCCCACACCTGGTCAAGCCTCATCAAATCTGCCAACACGCTGCAAAGAAATCTGGGGGCTCACCGCTCATTTTCTCTCTCATTCTGCTCGGTCTTCCTCTCGTTTCCACCACCCTTCCCGTCCCTACTTCATCTCACTGTCTCTTCCTCTCATTTCTTCCTGTCTGCTTCAGGTGCTGTTTTTCTCCCTTCCTCAAACACACTCTCTTTCTCTGCCTTCCATTTCATGTCTCCATCGTTATCTTTCTGCACCTCTGATGCTGTTCCTTCCTCCCTCCCTTTGCCCGTCTCCCTCCCTCTTTATCCATCTCCTCTGGCTCCCCTGCATGTTTTATTTCACCACCACCTCCTCTTTCGCCCCGCTGTCCCGTTGCTGCTTCGGTTGGTGGCACGTTGAAGAGCTTTAACACAGAGTTGGATGAAATCTAACATGACAGATGGCAGGATTGTTGCAGGAAGGAAAATGTGTTTTATGGAGCTTAAATCCAGAGGTAAAAGCCTTGTGTTTCCTTTTACACAGGTCTTAAGGTTATTCCCTTTAAATAACGGCTATGTATAAGTGGGAACATCCTGTGCTTTATTTTTGTAAATCTGAAGACAGAATGGTTTTTTTTTCTTTTATTTTTACACTTAAAGAGCAGGATTTGACTGAGATGACGAGAGATTTAATACAAGAAAGCTAATATAATAGCTATGTTAGCTAAGTTTCCTAACTACTCAGATTGATGAGCTGCTAGCTTAGCTTACGGGAGCTCAGAATAATTACGACTACGAAAAAAAAAGGGTTTAGATAAAAACTATAAAGGGTATGTTATGGATTTTACCTCTTATTTTGTGTGTGTTTTTTTTTAAATTACTCCTGTCATGGCCACATTCAGAGCAGCAGCTAGCTAAAACACTCATCTCCTGAGAAACTTACTGCAAGTAATATTTGAAGTGGGCTAGTAGGCTTTGTGAACAACTGTAACCCACAAAATTTAGATACATTTTCATAACTTTTTTTAACAGTTTTAGTTGGTTAATCATTCAGGGTATGGGAAATAATACCTGATACCTTGATCTAATACATTTCTACACTTAATCCATTTAAAATTTGCTTTTCTATACAGCCAGTGTTTATTTTTGCTTTACCTCCCTATTTATACGTTTATGCACATACAAAATATTGGAAATGGTTAAAAAAAACATAATAGTTTGCTCTGAAACAGATCCTATCACAACATCCTCCACATATTAAAAATCCTTTTGTTTTGGCTTGATGAGTCATACAAAACAAAGAGACAAACATGTTGTGGGCATACAGCCATTTTCTTCTGCTAATCCAAAGTCAGCTCATGGGGGTAGAAGCTTAAGCAGAGTGTCCCAGATGTCCCTCTTCCCAGCAGTCCTTTCAAGCTTGCCCTGAAGAGTCCTGAGTTGCTCCCATGCTAGATGACATATGTGATGCCTTAGGTGAATTCTGGGCTATACTGGAGTCCAATCCCCTCTGAACAGAAGCTACATTCCCTTTAGAAAGTCACCCTAAACAGAAGCCTGATCTACTACAACTGACACATTTCAGCATTAAGGAGAACCAACTCCTAAAGATCTCTTCACTTAGTCTCTGAAGGCCCATTTCCACCAGTGGGTTTGGTTCAGTAAACCCCTATCTCTGTTGCGTTTCCACAGCCACCCATACCCAGATATCTAAAGATGAACTACTGATAGTTGTGCAGGAAGAGATGATTCTTTCAGCCAATGGACTGAGCGCAGTGTGCAACCCTCCACCCTTTAGTATCAGATTTGTAAAAGTGTTCAAATCATGAAAATAATTACCTAGCTAAGGTTTTTAAACTCCAGTGCTATAGAAAGAACTTTATCTGTAACCCTAAAAGAAAATTCCACCATTTTCACATCCAACTCCCACAGAACATCTGAACTTAAGGCTGTGAATATGGACACAGTTTACATGTTATACCTGAACCAGATGGCTTGTTGTGATGCACTTACAGTAGGTGTCAGAGTTTCCCCAGAGAACCCATACACAAGCGTCCGCTGTGTACACAGAAGATCTCTAATGAATTTCCAAACTCTTATGGTTGCCATTGACACTGTGCAAGAGTACAGAGTTGTTCACCTCTCTAAATGACAATTTTTCAGTAATTCCTTTTAGAGAGATCTATTATTTAGGGTCAAATACATATCAACCACATAGACATGTATTTAATCAGATTTGAATAGATAAAAATTATCTGATTCAGGTACGTAAATTACAGATTCACAATTTCTGTTATGTGCTGTATAAACTTCCAGATAAAACTTTAGATTACACAACATACAGTATAATGCCTTGCAATTTCCCATCTGGTGAGACAGTGGCCGAATCCCAATGATTCACCTACGCACAACCAGTAGCCCTCACTCACTATCACTAGCCCTAGAGATGAAACCACAAGGGGTAGGGCCTTTGTAAACCTTCCCTAGGAATCGGGGACATCATTCACTGGTCACTGCATCCTTTAAATTTGGATACGTAAGCGGCTGCTGGCTAGTTCGCTAACATTCGGAACAAACATAGATAACGTTACTTGTAGTAATATTGTCTTGTCGCTGTTATTCTGCTTTATTATCATAGAGATGTGAAATACCGGCTACATTAGCAGGAAATATGAAAGCTAGCGAGCAATGTTAGGGCATGGCACTATGCTAACATTGCTCTCGTCGTGTACGGAAAGTGTTGTGGTTACTTGTTGCATTATACACTGTTCAAACACACAGACGGGGGTCGCCATGATTCAGTATTGAAATAACGCATAAAGAAATAATAGAAATAATATTTATAAATAATATAGGGTAAATAATATCAATGATCTGATAAATTATCCTATAAATTCTATAAATAATATAGGATGACGTAAAGCATCATGGGATATTTATCTGGCCCTTCCCTCGGCGCGTCAGCATCTGATTTCCCTCGATCTGAAGGGCTGGATTCATACGCCCTACCCCTTGTTATGTCCACTACACCTACATGCTTGGAGTATTCACAGGACCGCGCAAAATTTAGGGGTAGGGCTAAAAAGTAGCACTAGGGGGTGTATTGGGACAGGGCTAGTGTAACCTTATAGCTGGATAAGATGAGCATTTACAGTTCATTATAAAAATAACAGGTGACGGGTTGCAGCCTAATGCTGGTTGAACATGAGCGTAGATCACTGTCACGGCCTCACACCCTGAGGACAATGTAATTCATGACACATGATAAACAATAGAATTTAAGTATATGTTCTCTTTAGAGAGCAGTTTGTCCACAAGTTTACAGCACATCTGCACTGCTGTAACACTCTGAGGGACGCTGGTCTAAACAACTCTGAAAACAAAGTGCAGTTACAGGTTGAGACAGAAATAGGCCAACATCTATAAAGAGGGGACAGCACATATGGAGGCTCTTCTGCGGGCTTAAATAATAAATATGCACTGTGGGAGGGTGAGAAGAAATGAAATGGAGTTAGAATGACTCAAATTAAAATAAATTAAGAGAATAAGTAAAGGCTGATATGAAGGGGGAAGAAATCGAAACAAGTGTAAATACCTTTAAAGTGTTCCTTGAAATAGGCTTAGAGAGACATAACCGAGCAAAAAAAATAATATTGCAAGAAACAGGAGGCACCATCATGGTTAGATGAATATAAAAAGAAGAATTAGGGTAGGAAATAAAAAGGTGGAATCGGGAATGAGGTTAGATTGAGTGCTGTAAAGAAAAATATGTCCACGTAGAGCTGTTATCCCAAAAGTATAACCTTAACATCTTTCACCGGCGTCTTTGACTTGACATTTTCAACCATCTCTGTACCCCCGAGGAGCAGCACAACCATACATGTTTGCCAAACTGACTCTCTGTGGCACTTCCTACCCACTTCAGCTAGCGATCTTCTGGCATGTCAAGCCCATATGCATCAAAAACTGCAGCACAATTTGGGATTTTAAAAACTCTGTAGCTTACTATTTTTTCTTTGACTTCTCTGGTTCAGTGCAATAATGCATAAAATAAACTTTATGCCTACTTTCATTTTTATAACGTTTTTATGATTAATATACAACCATATTAGCAATTCAGCAATATTGTCATTCCCTTGTTGTCCCCGGGTCAAGCCAGCTGATCAGCGTAGAGCCATTTAAACATTTGTGTTTGTTACCAAAAACTAACGATTAACATTTCAAGTTGCTAAGGTTGCGAGTTGCTAATATTGTCTACTTTTTGTGTCAGGGCAGTTTACTCATAGTAAATTAATTGTTATCACTGAAAAATTTTACTGATGTAGTGTGAAAGAAAACAATAACTTTGACTCAAAGGTGATTTACTTCTTGATCATTCTCATATAGGCTATATTTATTTTCTTATTAATGTAATGATTCATATTCTTTTTTTTTAATTTTAACTCTTTACTTGCTTTTTATGCTTTTCTATGCTTTAAATGTTTTATGGAAAGCATTTTGAATCGCCTTGAACCTGAAAATGTGCTATACAAATAAACTTGCCTTGCCTTAATTCCAAGTTTCACATTTCAAAAGAAATATTCCATATTTTATTTTATATCAATGCTAAGTATCCTCTGAGAAGCAGTCAGAAAGCACTCTGATATGATGTTTATGAAGACTACAGAACCCAGTCTGATTCCAGGCGAAGGTTAGCTTAGACTGCTTCAAACCTGTTTTCATGCATGCACGGATTGACTGAGAGGGGTGTAGGCCGAGACCTTAAGAAGAGAAAAAACACTCTTAGAAGAAGCGTGAGGGTTAACCACAACTGGGTAAACAACTTCTGCAGACTTTTGAACCTTTTTTCCTGCTGTCGTATTATAAATGACTCAGAAAAACAAATGGAGCTTTATGGATTTATTTCTCACCGATGGTTTTATGAAGAATTTCCAAAACAATGCTAAAACACTTGTTACAGCTGGGGAACTGCCAAGCAAGGGCTATGTAAGTTTATTCATGAGTTTGTCACAATAAGTAACCTATTTTCTACTGAACAATTTTGAATAAAATATGTAGTTTTCTATCAAAAGCTTGTAAGTGCACATAGCGTAACTTGCATATTTGCGAATGCAGCGGCAGGGGCGGTCTAGAGAATTAATGTTGGGAGGGTCAGAAACTGGCACAGACTAGGAAAAGAGTGGCACAGGTAAGGAGACCTTTTTAAAAAAAAGAAAACTATCAAGGTTTTAGATCGTAATGAATGATTCGTAGTTGAGTGTGAAGCAGTCGGGATGAGAATCAGTACCTCCAAATCTAAGACCATGGCCCTCAGCCAGAAAAAGGTGGAGAGTCCTATCCGGGTCAGGAATGAGGTCCTGCTCCAAGTGGAGGAGTAAACGTGTGTCAGGGTCTTGGTCAAAGCGATTTTTAAATGAGTAACTAAAGAGGTCATTTAATGTAAAAATAAATACAACATTTTCAACAGCAAATTGTGAGTGACGTTCTATGAACAGCAAGTGACATAATATAGGATAAATATTACATGTGGCACTCACTTGAACTTGGATTTCTGAAGTTTAACAAGGTAAAAGTCAGTTTATACTAAATCTATCCATCCATCATCTCCCACTATCAGCAACAGCCAGCTCATCCAGGGGGATCCCGAGGAGCTCCAAGGCCGGCTGAGGGATGTAATCCCTCCAGTGTGTCCTGGGTCTACTGGATCGATTGGTAAATCGAGAGCTTTGTCTTTTTTGGCCCAGCTCCTTCTTCACCACGACAGACCAATGTCAAATACTGAAGCATTACAGCAGATGCCACACTGATCCGCTTTTCGACCAAGACCCTGAGATACTTTAACTCCTCCAGTTGGGGAAGAACCTCATTCCTGACCCAGAGGACACGCAGCCTTTTACCGGCTGAGGGCCATTGTCTCAGATTTGGAGGTGCTGATTCTCATCCTGACCGCTTCACACTCGGCTACAAATCGTTGTAGCAAGAGGCAGAGATCACAACCTGATGAAGCCAACAGAACCACATCATCTGCAAAAAACTTGTTCCTGAGGCCAGCAAACCAGATTCCCTCAACATCTCAGCTGCGCCTAGAAATTCTGTCCATAAATCTTACAGAGCAAAATCACTGACAAGTCAGACCAGACAGTTGGTACAAAAGAGTGTGGCCCCCCCACAGGAGTCCCCATGGGACACGGTTTAAGGCCTTCTCCTATTCCACACTGCATATGGAGACTGGTTGGGAAACTCCCATGCCCCCCAAGACCCTGAAGAGGTTATAAAGCTAGTCCACTGTTCCAAGACCATGATGAAAACCACACTGCTTAGCCCCCCGATACCCAACAGCTGCCTCCAGAGTCCCACAGGCCGAAAAGGCCCGATAGGACTCCTTCAGCTTGACAGCGTCCCTCACTGCTGGTCTCCATCAATGAGTTCGTAGATTACCGCCTCGAGGGGCACCGGTAACTTTAAGGCCACAGCTCCAGCTGGCTATTTCAACAATGGGGGCTAAAACGGCGGATTCGTGATCAATGTACCCCGCCTCACTGCTAAAGCTCTGCTGGAGGAGGGAGTTGACGCTCCTTCTGACAGGGACTCCACCAGACGTTGCCTCTGGCTTCTTCTTACATCAGGCAGCATATAAAAGGATTCCTGCACTTTTATCACTCTCATTTCTCAACTCATTTTCTGTATGTGTCACACTAAGTGCAAAAAGACCCATACATTTGAACCCACAGTTGAATTTAAAGGTAAATGTGATCATCCAGGGGACCAATGAAAAGACGGAACACGACCCTTCCCGCAAGTGCAGAAGATAGATGGCTGAATAAACCTGACACTTTAGTATCAACAACAAGGATAGGGAGAAACTCAACATCCTTTTCCTCTCCTCTTGGGAGTTACAATGAAAGAAGAGTCTATTTTTCCTGGGATGTTTCTGGTATATTTCTGCAGCCCCATAATGATTCATTTAAGCGATCTAACACATGTGGCTGCAGAGAAGAGGCAGAAATGCAAATGAACACAAGCTAAACAAGAAATTTAGTAAGGATGTAATGAAGGTGAGTGGATGGTAAGTGGATAAAAAAGAATAAGATGGATTCATGAAAGAGATGTTTATTATGACCCAATTTGCTTTATCTGTTTCTGCATCATGACGCAGAGAGCACTTACTCTTTCTAACTAAAAGAATGCTTAAGAGGACTCATAGCCAACAATAGCCCTTAAGAGAAAAGCCACAATGTAAATAGAAGCAGAAAACATCTCTGCAAAACTCCTGCTGGCTCTGCAGAGTGCAAAGGCCACCTTAATTTAGCTTTGAAACACAAATCAAGCCATTTTTTTTTAAACAGCTGATGCTGAGTTCATGCCTGCTTTTGCACCACAGAGCTGCTGCACTGACAGGAAAATGATGAGGATGGATGGCGGAGGAGGAGGAATAGGAAGCAAGAGGAGGGGGAAAGGATGAAGGGTGGGGGTGAAATGGGGGCAGGGGAAGAGTAGCGAGGAAATACTGATGCATTCTGGCGCATTTTCTGCTGCAGCAACCAGGGAATCAAAACAAGTTCTCCCTAAAGGAGGTCCCCTGAGCTGGATGCAGAGCATGCTGGTCCAGCCTGACATGCAGAGGGGAGGGGGAGAGGGTAGCCCTGGGACTGTGGAGAATCTAAAATAGAGAGAGTGAGATCACAGCAAATATCTGCTCAGGGTGTTTCTGAAGAACCAACTCACCCACAGCAGGGCCAAAGGAGGCCGTGGACAAGAGGCTGATACAAGTTTGACGATCAAAGCCAGAAAAGAAACCTCCAAACGGCACGTCGCTTCTTGTGATTAACAAAGTAAGGAGCCGCTGACTCCTTCTGTCTGACTTCAAAAAAGACTTTTGCCAAGTCCCAAAAGATGCGTATCACTCTGCTGGACTGAATGTCATCTCAGACATTTCATAGATTCACTGATGGACGTTAACATGAAGGGAAAAAGGAGAACAAAGTTTATCACAGCAGGAACTTTCTAGAACAGCCTAAAACAATATCAGAACAATATTGATCAATCTGTCAATTGTCATTATTGATCTTTATTCCCCACAAAATAGGAATATGGTAAACATAAAACTTGCTGTTTGGTGCAATCTCATGATGATATCCATCATGATATTACATCGTCACCATTATCATCATAGAAAAGACTACAAAAATATCTCTTAAGAATTAAACCGCATTACCTCCCAGCAAGCAAAGCTCACTCCAATATCTAGAAGTGAATCTTTATCAAGGTCAAACAGGAATTCAGTGTAACCTCCAAGCAGCTGAAGATGTTCTGCTCTGTGAAACACACTGGTGAAGGTTTATATGAGGCTGTTTTGTCGAATCCATGCAAGGAAAGCTTACAACCGCTTATGTGAAACAATAAATGATCAATTATGACAAAGCAATTCTAGGAAAATAATCTCTGTTCCCCAGCAAAAATCCCCCATATCTGACAGGTGGGCTTTTTGGTTCAGTTTTTCAGTTTTACCCCTTTTAATGTGTTTGAAAGCTGCTCATATCTTCAGTACTGGTGGTAAAATTTGACGCGTAATTTATTTTTACTCAAAAAACAAAACAATCCAATATTGTTTTTCACTTCAGAGTTAACAAAGGATGTAGTCATTACCATCTAAATATTATTTTAAATGTTCTAAATGTTATTTTTGTAATACTGTAATAATGTAATACAAAGCAATTTGAAGTGACGCATGATAGGCAACAAGAGTAACGCTAATCTGATTACGTAATAGGAAATAGGAAATTATAACGCGTTAGATTACAATTTATTGGAATTTGTAGTTAGATTACTGTAACGCGTTACTTGCTAACGCGTTACTGGCATCTCTGTAAACAGGATATGTCACATTTCTGAATATGAATGCTTCTTTTTCAACATTTATGTCATGTTTGGTCCACAAAGCAACCCAACAGCTTAATAATAATGTTTGCAACAGCCAGTATATTCTGCCTGGTCAAATCTTTGTTAAAATAGCCGTTTCTGAGGATAATTGTAAAATTTCATATCAGTCAGGAAAATGCAACAGTGCTTTTTACATGCCTAAACTTAAAAACAAGTCAAATTTGACCCGAACACAATGTAAGGGTTAGATGAAGATCCTTAGTAAGATTTATCTCTGGATATACTAGTTACACCCAAACCTAAAAAACACAATTTTCCGAAACTGAAATGAGGAAATATAATATTTCTAATAGCTTTTCTAAATTTACATCCAGTTTGTCGAATGCTTTATTGTGTCACTGTGTTATTCAAATCAAATCAAACTTTATTTTGTATAGCCCTTTTCATACATTACCATGCAATACAAAGTGCTTTACAGTGTAAAATCATATATTAAAAATAGAGTATAAATGACCAAAATAAA
>JAVQJG010022939.1:0-19934 GCA_036024015.1 Craterocephalus amniculus
GGGGCAGGTTACTTTTCAAACTGGCATCATTATTAAACTCTATCGTGATATATATCGATATCGATCAATATGGGAAAAATATATTGTGATAATATTTTTGGCATATCGCCCAGCCCTAAATTGAATAAAATGTTTTTAAAAAGTGGGGCAGAAGAAAACAGAGTGAAGAGGAGGAGCCATTAACATGAAGGCTTCATGAATATTCTACATCCTTGTCTTCCTCTGACTTTCTCAGTCTGCCGGCTAAAACCGAGAACCTGGAGCAGCCTTGTGATCAGAAGCAGCTTTAATACGATGATCAGAATTCTGCATTTTAGCCTGATAACAATGGTTTTAGTGCAGCAGTTTGCCGTCTTTTCTTTCGTCAGACTTAAAGAGGGGAACCATAAGACCACCGCGCCGGTTTGGATTACCAAGGGCAATTTTGTTGGCGTTGTGCTTGGAACTAGCCTGGTCCCGCCCACTAAACTTTGCAAGCTCCATATATTCTGGTCAATAGGGCTATTCAACAGATTTCCAACCTCCCGAAAAGTGAGAGCCAATCTACTTTGAGCTTTTCCAAAGAGGCTCAGCGAGGCGACAGGCAGCAACACCGTCAGCATTGCTAACATGGAGCAGCGGCTGCGGCTGACACAGCGGGAGATTCTGTTGTCAGCTCATTAAACGGAAAGTTCTCTGTGAAATGTGAGCAACGAGTCGCCATGTAGACATTTGTTGGAGAGAAAGACGTTTTCGCCTTGCTCCCGACCGGCTTCGGTAAGAGTCTGTTAGCCCCGCTGGCTACACACAAGTCAGAGAAAAGAGTGCTGTGATTGGTTTAAGGTTTGATTGATTTAAGCTTCAACCAATCACAAACAGCGACATTTGAAGGAGACGGGTCAACCGTCCCTTCTGAGAAACAGTTTATCTATTAGTCCTGGCCAGACTATAGGCTCGCAGCAATATAGTCGCAATAGCCAGGCTGCCACATTCCAGCAATTCTGGTGACTTTTAGATTTTTTTCTAAAGTCCATGTGAGCAATGTACAAGCGGAAATCATTACATTAACTCACCCAAACGCAGCCATCTCCATATTTACCATCTCATGGAAAATGACACTGTTCCTCAGAATGAAAGACTCCTGTACGGACCGGAACACATTTGGATGGTTCCCTTTGTGTGGCACATAACTTGAACGTTCATAGAATGTGTGGCTTCTGGTTCCTCTAAATATGCTCTCTTTCTGATGGAGGGACGAGTTGCACATGGGGGGAACATGGAGGCTTTTGGAGTTTTAAAGCAAATCTAGCTTGTTATATAAACATACTTCCTGTGTGCTGGACTGGTTACATATTGTTACCTCTGACCTCACAGCCACAAATCTCTGGATGTTTGCACTTAGTTAATCTCTAAGAAGTAAAGCACCGGCGATCACTTGCTGCCCTACATGTGGTATTTATGACATTCATCAAAACTGCATAATAAGCTGTCTTAGCTATTCTTCCAGCTGGAGTTATTTTCACAAGCACAGCTGGTATTACACAACCCCTGTAAATAAAGAGTTTGCCATGAACAGCTTTGGTGCAACACATCCTTTTAACACTGATGTAATGGATCCTATATCAAAAGAAAATAAAAAATGATGCTAACTAACGTTAGAGCATAATATAAGAACATGAATAATTTTTATTTCAGGGACTATAGGAAAGAGAATGAAATATTTCATGGTTGGAAGATTGATCAATATGTAGACATGGAGCAAAATTATGTTTAACATTTAGTTTCCTGTTTCTAACAAATCATTATACAAAAAATGATAAAATAAACCAAACGTGAATTCATCAAACATTCACTACAGCCTCCACTTACTCGTCTGCATTTGTCAAAAGGCCAAACTGAAGACTTCTCTCCCTCTGGAGGCTGTGATACGATTATCACTGAGTGACACAAGTTGTCAAAAATAGAGAACAGTTTTCCCAGAGGAAGCGAGCTTCACAGTTTTAGGAAATATCTCACAGGAAGCCTCTATCTTTCATATAGATGCATGCTCCACCAGGGATAGCTGTTATAGCAGTTTCCGTAGATACCATCTCAACATGAACAGGTGCATCCACCCACTCTTAAAAACACACTTGTCAGTGGGAATATTTTGGAACAGTAACGGAAGTCCTAAAATATAACTTCAGACCAGAATGGAAACTTAGTCACTCTCATTGGCTGTCAATACTTCAGTTTTGGCCTTGTGGTATTATGATAAGCTATATGTATGCATTTATTTTCACTGAATTGGTATAATTAACAGCCTGGCGTCAAAAAAACAAAAGTGCAGGTTGGAAAATTATCAGATCTGGAGATGTTGGTCACTGATATTACTGCTTGTTAAATGCTGATCAAAGCGGCAGGGAGTGCATGAGGTTTCTGCCAAACCCATCAAAATTTAATGGATAACTTTTCATCATTCTTCCAGAAAACAATCGCAAATGCAAGATGTGGAAAACTCTAGGTACCTTGTAAAGAGTGAGGGGGTAGCTGCAACACTGGATTTAGGCATTAAAAAACATGAACAAATTTGATAAATTAATATACATTACATCACTCAATAGATAATATTTTGTCAAACAATCCTTTGAGGCGATCTCTGCAATCAGGTGTTTTCTGGCTCACTGCTCATCGGCAAAGTGCTGCCATTAGTTCAGGACAATATTTTTGTTTGTTGCTTATTATTTTTTCAAATCAGTTGAATTAAAAAGTAATGTCTTTTTTCAGTAAATTATAATTTTGATAATTTATATTTATCAATACTTTTTTCAGTCTGCTTGTATTTGAATTTCTATTAAGAATTTTGCCTTTTCTTTTATGGAAGGGGATGAATAACTTTGTGGACAGCTGTTTACATTGCTTCACTGGTGCACAAAATAAAATCAGGCACCAGGCCAAACAACACATAGTATCACTTTGTTCTAACTTAGCTTTCTCTGAACCCTCCAGCTCTACCATCAGGCCCTTTTTCCCTTCATCCCCTGAGAGCTCCATTCCCCTGTAGCAGTTCTCCCTGAATTATGAGAATTGGTTAAAAACAGGAAGCAAGAAGTCCTGTTATCCTCTTCTAAAGACATTGAATAAAAATGGTTTCAAAGGGGTTAAAATGACTTTAGGAGAGGAATTTTGACCAAATAAAAAACTTTTCTCTCACTGTAAAACATGCCCTCTTCGCACTCCTGCAGGACTTAAACAGATTGCATGAATGGTGCTTGACTTACAGGGTCTCACAATCATGTCCCCCACAGGACAAAAGAAAAAAAACTCACCAGGTCTCAGGAGGATAGATTTTGTTGCTTTGAACCACCTCTCGGCATTTAAGGGGACTATTCATCCACGTTACTCTAAAAATACTGCTGTAAATCTTTTGCAATTCCCCCCAGGTATTCACAGCATCAATTCTTCACTAACCCAAGTTTAAATTTGGCCATTGTGCTGTCTCCACTCCTTCCCAGACAGACTATGAGACTGCAAGTCCACAGGGTGACATTTCAATTGTGAATAATTGCACTTGTCTCAAACTAACCAAAGTGGAAAACAAGGCAGAACAATAGAAGAAGAAAGTGTGTGAAGTTCCTGTTTTCTTTTCTCCATTCTTCGAATTAGAGAGTGTGAGGGAGAGCCTCTGGGTGTGTCGGCTTTGTAAAGTAGGAAAAGGGTCTGGGGGGAGCCGAAGACTCCCTCTCTGGAGAATGCAGGAAACTGAGGAGGAAGAAAAGGAAATGGTCACAGAGTTTTGTGGGAATGCAAGCAAGACCGTGTCAGTTCACCAGACGCCACAGCAACATTTTTCACTTTGAAGATAGTAAAACATAACAGCATTGTTAATGCAGGCAGACAGTATCAGTCAAGGCACTGAAGAAAGGGAAGGTGTCGATGGAGGAAGGAAGTCTTAATGGTGCCAATGGTCTGCTGACTGCTTGGTAATGACAGATCCAGTCTGTCAGACAGGCTGGGAAAAGAAAAATCAGGGCTTTGACAGACTTTTTGGTTTAATAGTCGAAATCTTGTTTTTCTTCCTCTAAAAGGTTTTTGAAGTAAAAAGTAAAAGTTTTGGAAAAAATGGCATGAGGTCAAAGAGAATTCAAGATTTTCTTCCACGAGTTTTGTAATCTATAGTCATCTGGATCTCTGTAAAGAACAGAGCAGATCTACCATGAAAATTGTTACTCAGCTCATAAATCGTACACGTTTTTTCACTTCTCTTTGCAAATGCAGCAAACAGACACTGGGATTGTGTATTGGAGTACTGTTTCCTTCAGAACTACCTTAGCTTTTAAGTTAATTCTTTATTTATGTTTTATGTTATGTTTTTTTAAAACAGGGGCAAATCCTTCATTGCTTCATCAGATAATATTCAGTAAATGCCTTACATATGGGTTTATAAACATGGCAACCTTTTTCCATGTTAGGACTTCCAGGATGAAAATCAGACAATTAGGATAATACTGATTTAAATATACCACAACCATTAAAAATCCGTGTTCACAATAAAATTCAAAATGTCAAAAGCAGGAAGCAACGGAAGTATTTTGATGGAGAGAGAAAAAAGAACAAAATCAATTTAAAGTTTGAAGAGTGCATATTAGGGTAGTGTACAGGTCCATGCGTACATACATGTTTAGACGTGATCTAAGATTATCATTGCAGTCAATTTTACCGGATTTGTTTAGATTACAAACATTTTTCATATTTATGCTGTATATGTAGAATTCCTACTCATTTCCTTTTCACAGCTTCATCATCCACAGTGAGGAAAAACTGCTTCCACTTTCAAAGGACTTGATTTTTCACCAGAGACTTTACTCTTTCATCTCCATCTCTTTTAGGAAGGGGCAGCAGGTTCAGCTTTCCAAACAGAGCTCCGTGAAATCAAATCCAGATGTTGCACTTAAAACTCATCAGAAAGCATAAAAGGCAGACGCATGTGTGTGAGGCACAACTTTTCTTTTCTTTCATCATGTCATCATACTGTAAACCATGTGTATATCAGACAGCATCAAACATAGCATTAAGAATTCAAAATGCTGATCCTGTTAGATTTTGGACGTAAGCCTTTTATAAAAAAGGAAAGTTAACAATATGAAATCAAATGTTGACACCTGAAACCTTAACAGCCAAAAGCATCTCAGACCACAAGTTACCAGGACAACGGATGACCTGCCTGCATGTGTTAGCTGAACCTTTATCAAAGCTCTTCCTTTGAGACTTTTTGGTTGCAGAGGAAATAACCAACTGCAGGCTCAACGGCCTGCTTAGTGTCAAGTATTAGAGAGGAATGAATGACTGCATGACAGGGCGTTCATCGATGACTGGCTACACAGTCTGAAGATTACTACCTGGATCACCATATATTGCACCGATTTACGCTTTCCAGAATGAAGTTTATAAGCCATAAAATGTAGGAATGGTTCAGAAGTACAAAAGTTTTAATACTGAAGGACTAAAAAATATATCACATGCATAATAGATGTTACAATTAAAAATAAGTTCAATCCCAATTCCCAAAGCATTGGGATGCTGTAAACGAAACAAAATGCAGAGATTAACAAATCAATGAACATTGCTAGTAGAATGCAAACAACATATCAAATGTTGAAAATGAGACATTTTAGCATCTCAAGAAAAACATGAGCCCATTTTGAATCTGATAGCAGCAACACGTGGGTTAAAAGTTGAACCGGGAGCAACAAAAGGCTGGAGAAGTGACAGGCACAAAGAAAAAATATCTGGAGGAACATGTGACAACAAATGATGTGAAAGGCAACAGGTCAGTCACATGACTGGCTGGGAGGGTTCTGTCAGATATAAAGATGGGCAAAGATTCCCCAGTCTGAGACAAAATGCAGCTAAAAACCATAGAAGGATTCCCAAAAAATGTTCTTCAACTTTAACATCTCTATCATGAAAGGCTTTTCAGATTTCAGCAAGATAACGCTGAACCGCATCCTGCATCCATCACACCAGCATGGCTGAAGGAGAAGAGTCCAGCTGCTGAACCTTTCCAGACCTTTCACAGACAGAAGTTGTTTAGGATGTCAAGCAAAAATCCAGCTGTGAAGCTGCAGGACTGTAGAGCAGCTAGAATCCTACATCAGACGAGAACGGGGCAACATTTCTCTCCTAAAACTCCAACAACTGCTCTCCTCACTTCCCAGATGTTCACAGACAGATGTTAATAGACAAGGAGATGCTACACAATGCTGAACATCACCTGGAGCTACTTTTTACAGAAGTGTTGCTGCCATCACATTGAAACTGAGAACATATTTTCCATGAAATGGTAAAATGTCTGTTTCAACATCCAATATGTTGTTTATGTTCTACTGGGAATAAAACATGGGTTGATGAGATTTTCACATCATTGCAGAAGAAAACAACTTACTGACAAGATAAAGGATGAGCATGTATGAAGCATGTGATGTGATGTGATGTGATGTGTGAAAAAGATAAACTTGCCGCATGTACCTTTAACAGATTCTTTGCTTCCTTTATTAGAAAACAAAAAATAAGGTAAATGCTTTTATTCTACGAAATTATTTTTGGAAGTATATTGACATAAACATCTTGAGATCATCAACTACAACCTGCCTCATAATATGCAGCAGCACAATCTGGCAGGATGAGATCAATAAACATAATAGTGCTCATGTTGAGGCAGAAGCAATCACACATCAGAGCTACTCAGATATCAAAGCCACATCCTGTTCTCTTCAAGTGACATAGCTGATCCCGCGACAGAGAACAATGCGGGAAGAAATCCCTGCTATGATCTTGCTGTCAGGTTTCTGTTCATCAGAGGACGCTGTGAAAACATCTAAAGAATCAATCATTATTTTTTTTTTCAGCAGCAGTACAATCTGAATGTTGCTGATAGAGCTACAGCGTCAGTGCATGCAACACTCAGCAATGTTGTTCTTCTGAATCACTCATTTCAATCAGAGCTGTAAAAAATTAAAGACAACTTCCATCTATAGGTGAATAAGTTACCTTTTTTAAAAATCATATTAAAAAGGTGTTCAAAGTCCTGGGGTTTACAAAGAGAAAATATCCAGTGAGCAGCAGTTGTCTGGACCAGATGTCTTGCTGATGTCAGAGGTCAGAGGAGAATGGGCAGACTGGTTGGAGATGATAGAAAGTAACAGGGCTTGGCCTGCTGGCCTCCCTCTGCCACCTCCTAGATAGATGTGGGATCATTTTCAGTATTTTTATACTGCTCCATTTATTCTGCATGCTGACACTGTGTTGTCCTATAGCTTCATTTACTAACAACTAGTTTTCTCTCGGTGTGTTTCTACTATTCTAGTCTTGGATGAGGTACATGGTTTCTATTCAGCTTGTCCATCTTTCCTTGTTGCTCCTGATGTTTGTCAGCTCTGTGCTCCTGCAGGGACTATGAGTTCTTTGTGTTATTAGGTGTAACAGGTTGTGTAGAGTCTGTGGTTGGATTCTGGTGTATACTTTGCTTCCTTTTTTCTATTTTTCCTTTCTTTTCTGTTTTCTTTCTGTCCCCTCTGGTCATGCCCAGCAATATTTTGTAACTTCAGTAGTGAACCATGATTCACAACCAAGCAGCCAGAACATTGCTCTGCTGCCATGATGCTGGTGAAGACAAATTAAAATAAATGTAAATTTTAAAAATTAAATGCATGCATCCATACACACAGCCTACCTGAGTATTGTTGTTGACCATGTCTCTCTTATATGAGCACACTTCTGATGCTACTTTGGCAGGACGACAGAGGGCCCATGGCAGGGATCAATCCTGAAACCTCCCAAGTGAAAGTCATGCGCGCTGACCATTCAGCCAAACGGATATCCCTGTGGCTGAGTAGCCAAGGGCGCATGATCAGTCGGAGGCATAGTGACAGGACCCTCACACTGTCACACTACTTCCAGCAGGATGATGCTCATGTCACAAAGCTCAGATCATCTTTAACATCGATGGTCATCGATGACCAGCAGTCCACCGGTTTAAACTGTATCCTACTTCTTGAAGTTATGCTTGTGTTGTTCTCTCAAATGTACGTCGCTTTGGATAAAAGCGTCTGCTAAATGACAGGAGTAGTAGTAGTAGTAGTAGTAGTAGTAGTAGTAGTAGTAGTAGTAGTAGTAGTAGTAGTAGTAGTAGTAGTAGTAGTAGTAGTAGTAGTAGTAACATGATGATGAGTCCACTGGACTCCAACGGCCTCCACAGCCACCACATCTCAGTCCGATATTCCACCTTTGGGATGTGGAGGAACAGGAGATTCTCATCATGGATGTGCAGCAACTGTGTGATGCTGTCATGTTCATATGGAGCAGAACCTCTGAGGAAGGTTTCCATCACCTTGTTGATCTCTGAATCCAAGAATGATGGCAGTTTTGGAGGAAAAAGGAGCCAACTCCGTAATGGTAAGTGAACTAATAAATGTGCCAGCAAGTGTAATTTCATAGAGATGGCAGTGCGCTGCATTTGAAAAAACATGACATTATGGATACTTCAAGGTTTCAACTTTTGTTTTCTGTTGCCTTTGACAAAGCTGAATGTCTCTCATCACCTCACTGATTGCTGCATTATGTCCTAAAGCCACAGAGCCGCCGGAAGACATTTGCAGCTATGCTGAAAAAAAATCAACTTTGGCAGGAAGAGAGTTGGCAGCTAAAGGGCAGTGAAAAAGCTCAGCTTGAAGTTTGCTCACTCAGATTGAATCTTTTTCCTCCCCCCCACCCCCTGCTGTCTAAAGATAATGGGAACAGTCCAGGCAGGGGGTGGCAATGTCAGAGAATGAGAAGGAGGTTGCAAAATTTCCTTTTGTATGCTCAGCACATTCTGTGTCTATTTTGCGCATGTGTTTGTCTAGGGTAAGAGGGTTTCAAGGGGTTTCAAGGGGTTACTGACCTGAATGCTGACCATGATTTCGGCTTACAAACCTTAAAACACCTTAAAATAGCATGTGAATTGCTGTTTTGTGCATGTTTGCTGTTTCTTAAACCAAAGTTGCTGAATGAGATCATTGTCAGACTGACATGCTTTATGACCATGGATCATTGGCTAGTAGGGTTACATAACAATAACCAGTTCTGCACAAAGTGTTTCAGTGATGATACCAGACAGGAGAGGGGAGTCAGATTGTGAAATGCAGTCAAGTAAGTCCAAACATGCAAACAACCTCTGATGTGCTGAATCTCTGGACTGATATAAAACCCACCTTTTTAAACAACAACCCTGTCTTACATTTCGCTGTTATTTACATTTACCTGTGTGTCCATGTTCCCACACTGCTCTGTGTAAGATGTACTTGTATGATGCATTGTCTTTAGAGAGTATGATTACCCCCTTTTTTGTTTAATGAAAGAAGTAAGAAATCATATCAAGTTGAATTAACATTTGGGTACACTATTTAGAGACGGAGTGCACGTCCTCTGCTCATATGTTTGTTTAAATAATACTTTGGTGTAAACCTTGTGTGTAGAATATCCCAATAAAGTGTGAGTATCTGCACTGTAACGGTGAATAAAGACAGTCCCTAAGAGTGACACATTTTATGGAAATAGAGATGAGTATGTAAGGTAGAAAAGAGGAGGGTTACAGTAGTTTGTAGGACTTATTTGTTGTAATAAAGGGTGTAAAAATGCATTGATATATTGATAATTTTAATATTCAAACATTGTTCAACAATTGACAGAATAACCATTTATCAAATTTACTTTGTGGCCCTGCGACAGATTGGCGACCTGTCCAGGGTGTACTCCGCCTCTCGCCCGTTGATTGCTGGGATAGGCTCCAGCACATCCGCGACCCACTTGGATTAAGCGGTTCAGAAAATGGATGGAAATTTACTTTGTATTCCGAAGTCTGTTGAATGGTTCACTTGAGGACGAACTCTGTGGTTTCACCAGCGAGTAGACATATTGAATCCAGTCTGAAAAGATTTGATTTAAACTGATTTAATTTGTTCATGATGCAAATCAAACAAAGCTGTTCAAGCTTGGTCCAACAGATCCATCAAAGGGAAATAGCACCAGGCCATAAAGACATCAAACCACTTCAGTTCTTTTGTGAAGATCAGTTTGTTCTGACTTCTTAAATGTTTCTTAAATAGCTGATTTTTTTGTCTGGCTATCAGGGGATTTCTGATAAAATAAAGGGTAGATCGACAAGAGGGTCTTCTCCTCTGGAGTTTTGTTTTAGGGTTTAAGTAAAGATATACAGGAGAGGGGAAACACTGAAAACCTGCAGGACTGCAGCCCCCGTACTGAACTGAGTAGCCCTGACTTATACTACCAGTTCTACTTGTTTGGGACCTCATCTGCACCAATTGTGGCAAAGTTTCCAACCACAACATATCCACAACTTGGTGAGGAAAATGGGAATCTGTGACAGCCTCTCAGTTATTTAACCAGATTTATAAGCTTTTGGTGAAATGATGCTGAGACGTATGGTACGAGCTTACTAGCACTGCTGTCATCTTCAGCCCCGACTGCTGATCCTTTAGCCCAGTCTTGCTCTTTATTGATCTTTCCTCTCCTTTGTGCCAGATCATCGTTTTCCCTATGTAAAAAATCCTGAACCTTTGTGTCCGTGACCTGCTTAAGTCCCTGGACTCCCAGCTCTGCCTGGCCCGGCCCTAGTGAGTAAGCTTCTGTGGTCTCTGTATTCTGGGCATTTCCTGGTTTCTGGGCCACATTAAAGCTTTATTTGGATTTTGGACCAAACTTTATAACTTCTAAGGATGGATTATTTGGAAACGGATGGAAAGGATGTTGGACTTCTTTGAAGATTGCAAGAATAAAGTATCAGGATTAAGTTCTCTCACAAACCCCAGTTTCTCTCCCAGCAGTCACCACTGGTGTTTCTTTGGTTTTGTGGCTCTCGGAAGGATCTCAGTTGATCATTAAAATGTTGCTCTGCTGCAAACATACTAAAATACTCCCTGTCCTTCATCTCCACAGAAGAGCTAGTGCTATTTCAGAGCCTACTTTTGCTGCCCTGAACACCTACTTTGAGCTTTTTAATACATTACAATACATAAACCAGTTCGGAGTCTGATTTCTGTGAGGGTCCAGTCTGCTGAGTAAAAGATATTCCACTGTCAGTAGTGTCTGTAAGCCTGAAATGCAAAAAAAAAGTTTATCAAGAAATCCATGAAAACTGAGAAAACTGGGTCTAAACTTTTATACTGTAATACTGCATATATACTGACATTAATTGTATTTGAATTAAAATCCAATTAATCCAAGTCATGAGTACCACTTTAGAATAAGAGCTTGTTATTTCATCATTTTTTGTCTAAATGTTAACTTTAAAGGGATACAAACTGTGTTCTTATAAGCCTTTTTAAAAGTTATGTTAGGAAATCTACGGATTGCATCAAATATTGCCCGATGTAAACCTCCATCCTGAACATGCTGGTCACCATAATGACATAAAAAAATCCCTGGAGTGGAATCTGGAGTGGAAGAGTGGTCATCTGCCTCGACTGGTTGGGGTGGAGGGAGGAGGAGTGAACAAGCACTATAAGCCTGGGATAGAATTAATAGTAATGTAGAAAATCAAACAAGACCTCTCAAACATATTTTTTCCTCTGCTAAGAAGTGAAAAATCACAAGTATTTAAGCTACAAATATCTCTTTGAATGTCTAGTAATCAGTCATAAACTGGGATTTTAGAGTTCAAAAATGAAAGTTACTACTATAACCTGACAATGACATAACTTTTCTCTCTAACCTCATAATGATGCCACCGGTTAAAATAACTTCCCTGTAAGACTAAAATGCAGGTGTGAATAAAATCTGTGATAGTGAGCATGTGTTTAAAAGTACACGAATCATCCTACATGCTCAATGACAGCAGCCCTTCTCTGAAAGGTCGGGCACATTTCACATAAATTGAAGTTTTTTTAAAATGATGCTACATAGAGAGAAGTAATTCACTCACCAGTATTAAAGGTTGACACAAGGTTATCTAAGGATTTATTCTTATCACATCCACCACATGGCCAGACTGCTATAGATAGCATCATCTCCTGAACCTCCACGTGGAACCCCTAACAACATTATTTGGCTCAATTAAACTGACATTTGAAACTTTGCCCCAGTCTTGTATTATCTCATTTTGAGCCATGGCTGCACGTACACACAATCATCTGTGTGCAGCCACCAATTTGCAATTTAGCCCCATCTGTAGCTTGGAGGAATGATTTATTCCCATTATTAGCAAAGCCAAACACAGCCTTGCCTGCTTATTGTTGTGCAGATAAACCAGAGCTGGCTTGTCCTCAAAAGACCATTTAATGTTCAAACAATTTTGTTTGTGCTTTCATCATCGGAGCTGCATCACTTTGCTTTATTGCTGAAGTTAGTTGTTATACAGATGTAAGTAGAGCTTGAATGCAGGAACAATGATCGATCCAGAATAATCAGAACCTGAGTTGTGACCCTTATCTGGCTCTGTGCAGGTGTGAGACTACAAACGTGGCAACACAAACACATTACCCCAGCTTGAGCCTGCTTCCTTTTATTTGTACAGCTGAAGCCCCCTGTCACCTCGGTTGAAAGGCATTAATGATGCTGTTGCACGACCAAACAGATGATGGACCTCTGCAACCACACGACCATGAGAAAGTCGGGCAGAATAAACATGCATGTCCTTGGTGTGACTCAGTGCTTCATTCATCCAGTGGTGTCAGGATTTTTTGTTTTTTACACTGTGCTTGAGGCTGTTCAGATAAGGCTCATGATGCTCGTGCAGTTGATCCACTTAGGCAGCGTGTGCACAGAGAGTTGCTCTAATTAGTTATTTAGCACTTGCAATGTTTAAGCAACATATTTTTGGTCACATGACAACTCCAGCTATAAGCTTGTGCTTTGGACCTGTAGTTCTGTGCAACCAGACCATTTCCCAATGTAATTCAGTCGCAGTGTGGCTGTCATCGTACAAGTAACCGAGTGACCAGCTGTACTCCTATATCATACATGCATTACTTTACATACAATCTTCTTCCCTTGTCATGTATAAAAAAAGTCCAGCATCTTTTGATGAAAGGGTTTTATATAGCAGAACATAGAAACAAATCTTGTGAGTAAAATTAAAGGGCTTATAAAGCCTCATTTATGTCCTACATTGAATATGCATTAGTATACATGTACACACGTAGAGCTGGTGGATGTGCACCCAAACAAAGCAGTATACCGCAATCACTATGGGGGCAGCGCTGTGCAATAAAGCTTACATGTGACCAGTGAAAGGGTAGAACAAGAAGATGATGATGTACAGTATCTACCGTGCTCTTTTTTTGTCTCTTTTTAATAATTTGCATTATGATCACCTCCACCATGTTCATGTTAGCATACATTTCAAACTGACGTCAGAACTCTGCATTCCCCTCTAGTGCTGTGGTTCCCAAACTGGGGTCTGAGACCCCCCATAGAAGTCCCCCAAAGAGCACAGGGTGTTATCAAGGCATTGAGCCTTTGTGAATAATGTCCATATAATGTTCATATATTGTTCATTGTAGGCCAGTATGTTGTTGAATAAACTTTGGCTTGATGGAAGGACAGAATATAATATTTATAGTGAGAATCTCACTAATAAGCATAAAACCAGCATGGTGCGGGGCAGTGCATTAAGGGGTCCATCCATCCATTTTCTGTACAGCTTTATCCAATTCAAAGTCACGGGTAGGCTGGGACCTATCCCAACAACAGGTTGGCAGTCCATCACAGGGCCAGCACAGAGAGACAGACATGCATTCACACACACATGCAAAGCGACCATCCTGCTGTAAGCCTGCAGTGCTAGCCACCACACCACCGTGCATTAAGGGGTCCTCAGTGAAAATAGGTTGGGAACCACCATTCAGGTGGATGTATTGATTAACAACCATGCAGTGTTGCTTTCGTTAAGAACGTTGAAAATGAAATTATTTTTGCGGACGCCCCTTTAACTTATGGCGGTAAAGATACAGTGATGAGCTCAACGTTTCTCTTTGAAGACGAAACCATGACGAGACATGTGCAAGTTTGTTTCGATACAAGGCTGGACAAAAATGTTAGCGGGTGGTCTGTCAGACATTCAGAATCAAAAATCTCTACCAGTTGTGCTGTAATCTGTCAAAAGCTGCACCCTATGTTGTTTGGCTAATTTTGCAGAGAGCTGCTGTTTGTACACTACGTCTAAAATACTAGCAATGTTATTTTTCTGAATGGATGTAGAATCAAGAAGGATACTTTTGATTGTCCAAAAAAGAACAGTTTTAACACAGAGAACTGAAAGCTGCCTTCTGTAGCTGTCGCTGTCCTGCTCCTGGTCTTTGCTATCTGCCAGCGCTTACTCCTGTTATGATGAGTGATTTTTTTCTGAGGGTTTCTTCCTTTCTTTTTTGACAGTGTGGGTCCTGTCACCGTCTGCCTCCGAGTGATGCTGCGCCCTGGCTACTTGGACATAGATATATCCCTTTGGCTGACTGGTCAGCATGCATGGCTTTTGTCCGGGAGGTTGTGGGATCAATCCCTGCCTTGGCCCTCTGTTGTCCTGCCACACTTTTTTTTTTCTTATTTTGTTATTTTACAATGTACAATACTCAGGAGTTGTTAATTGCAGTGCAGACCTTTTTAATATGATCAGGGGGGATAAGATTCCGATTCTAGCATTAATACAGCGCATGTGAGACCTTTGTCATACAAAGGAAGCTTAGAACTATGACTGCTGATCAGGATGCTGAAAAGATCTTTTGACTGAGAGCTTGAGAGTTAATCCTCCATAAAAATGCTAAAACTTCTGTTTTGCTGTTTTGCCTTATTTTTCAAGCCCTGTTAATCAAATGAACATGATTTCGTTTTATGACATTTATGATTTACAGATGTGAATATATTTAAAAGCTGACTTTTCCGAGTTTCATAATCTGCTGCATTCAGGTGTGTAACACAGTGCCATGGAGGAGAGACATTAACAATCACCATCTGTTGCATGCCCATCAATCTGGGAAGGATTGGGGAGATTATTTTCAAGCTTTTATTCTTCATAAAAAAGATTATTCACAGGTGGAAAACATCTAAGACAGCTTCCCATCTTCCCCCGAGCAGAGTTCCCAGGTTTAACCCAAGTTCTGACTTTGCAATGCTCTGGGAAGCTGTGAAAAACCCAAGAGATACATCTCAGATGCCACAAGCCTCAGTTATGACTGAGTTATGTCATTTGGAAAACCACCAACCAAGTATGACATATTTGGGCGGGTTGCAAATGAAAACTAATCTTCTCTCTGACAGCCATCCTGTGCTGGTAGGCCTTCATTCTTTGTCTTCTTCTTTTTCTGGTGCTTTGCTTTATCTTGCAAGGATTTCAGGGTAGATCTGTTTAATATGATCAGGAGCACATGCCCAGGTCTTCCAAATGCAGCTGCTGTCGTATGCTTGTCCCTTCCCTGGTCCTTTAGTTGACTATATTAGTTTTAAACTTTTAAGGTTGCAAAGATAAATATGAACAACAAAACTTCTGGTACAACGTCCTTTGGACAGACAAGATCAAGGCCATGACACACAGAGAAACACAGCGTATCAACACAAACACTTCATGCCAACTGCCCAACACGGTTATGGACGGTTGATGATGAGGTCTTGAGCAGATGCCCGACCTGGACCTTTTGTAATCACTGAATGGACCAAGGCCCACTCTGTATGCCAAAGACTGAAAAATCAAATGTGATATCTGTCTGACAGCTAAAGTTTGGCCCAAACTGGATATAAATTAGGAGAATGATGAGAAACACAGCAGCAGCCATCTGTATCTGTTAAAATACATTCTAATTCAGTCGCATGTCATTTTTGTTTTACTAAAAAGCTCACAATAGATTTGGCAGAATCTCATTTTACTTCCAGAGACTGCTCAGTGAAATACCCTGATGAGTAGAATAGGCATAACATGAGAATCACGTCCAAACTGAGAGACTTCCCTATCAACAAAGTAAATCTCACTTAACAGAAAACCTGTGAAGCCTTTAACCACAGCCGAGCTGAAGCTAGCATCCTCAGCGAGCGGTTCTTGGGGCACACATGTGGGCCCGGAGCAGCATGAGGAACAGCTGTTCTGCATTTGCACCCCACGCCAAATAAATTCTGAAAGACGTTCCAGCTAAACCCTCTAAGCAACACAGGCGATCTGTCCACTCAGGAACGAATGTTTGTTTGTAATTTAGTCAGCTGTGAAAGGCTGAACTAGAAAGTCCACCATCATAAATCAATTTGCCCTTTTTGAGGTTTTAAAGCTTTCAACAGCCATCTTTGATCCTCCCTGTCTGTGGAGCACATGTCCTGCTTTCGAGTGCTCACAGACAAGCAGAATTCCTGGGTTTTTAGAAAATGAAGATGTTGGAATCAGGACCAATGGAAGTCAGGATTGCGTGATTACATTAATGTTATGAATGTTCTGTCATGTTATACAAGTTTTTAGCCTTGCTGCCTGTAAGGGTAGGCGGTAACGTCAGCTGGCAGGTCAAGCAGCTCTTTGATCCTCAACATAATTTAGACAGACCATTAACATTTTTTCTCTAATAATTAGTCAGCACATGTAAAAACAATGGGAACCACTAATCTAAACCATAAAGAGTCCACTCAGTGACAAAGTTTTATTCACCATTATTCATGCTCATGTTTCCATCAAATGTTGTAAATTAACTGTGACAACTATGACCTTATGGTGAAATGTAACTAAAAACTCTGTTTCCTTGTCCCATAATTGTCACGGTCAACTTCCTGTTTGATGCATGTCCCACCCTTCCTTCACACTAATGAGGGCACGAAGTCTTGAGTTTGTTTTCACAACTCAGGCTTAGCAGAAAGTTTCATTTTTTTAAGCATGCTGGGTGAATTTGCAAGGCCAAAATTCAAACCTTCAATTTACCATTTTTAATAAGGGCCTTTCAACCTGAGTGTTTTGTTACCTTTTGTCAAAAAACTGTGGATCCAGATCTAACTCTGTTGCCTTAATATCAAACTTGTTGAAATTTGGCTTCAACAAATAAGGTCCCGAATACTGAATGACACTCATCTGTGAGCTTTGTACAGATAAACAAATCGACTTACTATCCTATATGAACAGAAATCTACATAAACAAACATTAAATGTAAATATAGCTTACTCTTGTCTAGGAAAAAAATGTATGAAATCAAATTAAATTTGACGTCCCACAATCACTCACTGTATCCGTGTCAATGGCTTTTCAACTTGAGGCTATTTCTGAACACATTTACGCCAAAAGGGTTTGGTAGTTTGCATCAATGGGAGCACCTGTGTGCATGCAATGGAAGAAGCTGTCACAAAAACTCCCAAGATATCATCCTAGAGCAACAGACTAACATGTTCTAAATGAACTGCACCTGGCAGGGACACCTGTCAGCTCATATTGTCTCTGGCTGCATGCACCCCTGCCGTTTATAACCAATGTGCTAAATAAACACAAATATATAGTAAAATACACTCACCAGTCAAAACACTAGGTACAGCTACAGTACATAAGGTTTGACCCCATTTTTATCTCCAGAACTGCTTAATTCCTGGTGTCAGAGATCAACAAGGTGTTAGAAAGTTCCTCAGAGGTTTTGCTTCATACAGTATTAACATGACAGCATCACACAGTTGCTGCATCCATGATGAGAATTTCCTGTTCCTGCACATCCCAAAGGTGGAATATCATCGTCATGTTGGAGATGATGTGAGCTTTGTGACATGGAGCATCATCCTGCTGGAAGTATTATCAGAAGATGCTCCACTGTGCTCAGAAAGGGATGGACATGGTCAGCAGTGACACTCAGGCAGGCTGTGCTGGTTAAACCAGGATATGCTGGGACTAAGGGGCCCAAAGTATGCAGCCTGAACTGTTGGTCCAAGGCAGGATGCATCCATTCTTTCGTGATGTTTCAAGCAGATTCTAATCCTTCAATCTGAAGGAAAAGCTGAAATGGAGACACATCAGACCAGGACACGTTTTTCTATCTTCTATTGTCCAGTTCTGGTGAGTCTGTCGATATCTTCTCCCTTTTTTGGACCATTCTCTATAATCCCTAGAAATCGTTGTTTCTAAATAACTTGGAACAACAACCATGCTACGTTCAGTCACTTTCTTTTTCTTCCTCATTCTGATGCTCAAATTGACTAAAAGTGTTACCATGACTGGTTGAGTAGTTATTTGTATTAACAAGCAATTAAACAGATGTCCCCAATTAAGCAAACAGTGAGTGTTTTTCTATATTTTCAAACAGAATTCACCTTTTTAAACTGGTTAAAATCACCATATTTCACAATAGGGGTAACAAATGGAGGGATCCTGCTAACTTAAACCCAGTACTGGATTATTAAAAAGTTTCAATCCAGCCTCTGCTTCCTGGCCTTGTGGCGGCCTTGCAGACCGCTGGACAGGCTCTTTGTTGTATGATATCAATTGATAAAGAGCACCAAGACACTAATCTAGCGGCAGCTGGTCTTGTTTATAGATAAAGTCTCTCCGGGCAGCATCGTTTATAGAGAACAGTGCAGAAAAGCTGCTTTGTCACTTTGGAAGTGGGTATTTAAATACAGAGCTCACAAATAAATGGGGGCAGAAAATGGAAAGGTCCACATGTAGCCTATTATTTCCTTCACACCAGTGTCAAAATATGCTGTGCACACTGTGGCTGACATGGTCCCCAGTGCACATAATGACACATCACCTACTTAGTTGACGGCCCTGTTTTTCCATCAGAACATACTGTAAGATCTTTTGTCTCATTGAAAAACAGCTAGAAAACGTCCTGCAGTGCAGGATGTGAGTGTTTTCCACAGACACAAGGGTGAATCATCGTTGTGCTGAGACTGTTGTTTGAACAAATCATTTTATAAAGCCCCCTCCCACCATTCCAGATAATGATCATGCTGATGTATGGAAGAATTAGGGATGAGGGCAGAGTGACTGCAGTGTTTAAAACAGCAGATTTTTTACTTTGGATAAGTTTGCTGTGCAAATTTGCAGAAGTGCTGAACTTGAAATGATTAATGAGATGAAGAACCTAGAACAAAGAAAAAGCCAATGAAGCTTTCCAGGCATAATTCATTTAAGAACACTAAAAAAAGATTTTTGTAGCTTTTGTGCTCATCATCCACAAGCAAATGCAGTTTTGGGGCAATTAGTGAAATCAAACTTTTTGAAAAATGCCTCTTGGAGGGAAGATTTCTCTTTGATTCTGCCTGCAATGTTGGTGTGGACTAGAAAAATTAGGCGCTGAGTTATGACGAGGGCTAATCTGCTGCGCAAATCAATATTTGCTGAGCAGTTTTGCTCCGGTCATGTTTCTACAATTAGCGCCATATCTATTAAGATTGCTCCTGTTATTTTTTGCGGAGCAAACATTGGTATTTAAATGAGGATTTTGCGTCGCTGTTTGCTCTGTCATGCAAGGATCCAGAGAGAAAGGAATCCAAACGCAAAAAGATTTCCAATCCCATTGAGGTTGAAATATTAGTAGAGGAGACAAATAAAAACATTTATGAGCTACAGAAAGAAATCTAAATGCCACCAGAAGTGCTGCAATATCAGTTCAACTTCAAGTTCAAGTCCAAGTTATTTATAAAGCACACTAACAACAACCTCTCGGAGCCTGAGGCGCTGTACATTAAAAAAAATGCAGTGAAAAAATAATAAACAATAAAAGTTTAAAAGCTATAAAGAAAAAGTAAGAATAGAAATTAGGAGTGACCCCTAAGAATTGACGATTCTTTGATTTGATTCTAATTTAACATTGAGCTACAGGCTATTATAAGGACATTCTACGTTTACATCAGATCTAATGAATCAGACAATTCTAGTTAACTAGAATAAAATATAGAGTAGAATAAAATATTAATAAAATATTCTAGAGGAGGAGGCAAGACGGAGAACCAAAGAAAAAAAATGCTCCTATAAAAA
>JAVQJG010022952.1:0-11273 GCA_036024015.1 Craterocephalus amniculus
TTTTTTTTTTTTTTGCCATGTCACCCAGCTCATAGGGCTTAGATGCCTATTTGATGCTACTGAAAAATGCATTTGGTGGAAGTACAGCCATTGTCTAGAGTGGCTTCTATTAGCTCCAGCAACTGGAGGCTGGTGCGCTTCACAACTGAGTGTGCTGGAAATAAGGAGTTAGGCTATAAAGCTATAGTTGTTATTGTAGAGAAAATGCCTCATGGTCATCAGAATTTTCTCATTTAGTTGTGTGAACACCAGTAGAAGTATCGTTGATCTGTAAAACCTAAAAGCTGAGAATATCTTCTGAGAATATTTTCCAGTCTGAGTCTGACACTGGACAATTATTTTTTACATTTATTTATCTAAGATTTATCGTTGCCGTTCCGAGTCCTGTTTTGGATGAAGTGTTTCTAACAGCAAAGATAGTAACATGGACTGATTGTGCACACAGAACAATGGCCTGACCTTATCTCGCTGCTCGGAATAGTCAAAGGGATAGTTTGTGGTGTAAGCCTTATAACGCAAGCGTGTTTTGCATCAAGGGCATTTATTTTAGGATCCTGTTTAGCATGACAAACCCAAACTTCACTTAAATGTCTTTTAAAAAAGAAAAAGACATATTTTTCAGTGAGTGAAGCTTGACTTGTATTGCGTAGCGCTCAGGAACTTTGATTAAAGAAAACAAACAAAAAAACAACATATTTTGTTTATGGTAACCAGTTCTGTAAATTTAGTGTTGATTAAACTATGGAATACTCTTGAGCGTAGCAGCTTAGGTATCTGTAAATATGCTCCAAAATGAAAGTAGGTCATAAGCTTCAGTATACTACACAGGCACAGTCTGGTAAAGAAGCACTCCAACAAATCAGTTACCATTTGAAAGAAGATCATAACACAATTTGTTATGCTACTTAGCTGTTGTTTTCATTGATCATAACTTGGTTTCAGTATATTGAGCAAGACCAGGCTGTTTTCATGCACACAAAGCGCTGTGTCCTCCCTCAAAGATACACATATACATAAATTACAGAGGAGGAGAAAAGAATAAACCATGTCTTTGACACGTGGGCCTGATTATGCTTTGAGACTTTGTCTTACTCTGTTTGTCTATTGCTCATCCATTGGTTGCCTGGATACCTGCAGTAGGATGCATGGAAATGCCAGGAATAGGTCAGGCAAACCTTCGAGAAGTTACTCATCTGCTGTATGGATGTGTTGGTGGGACTGCCATGGGAAGGACAGGATGGTGAAGGTGTTTTGATAAACTCCACAACATCCTACATCCCTAATCCATTCCATACTAATTGTGAAAAACAGAATGTGTGTGATTAGTTCATGAGAGGATTAAATCTTGTTGCCCCAATAGGTAGCAACACAAATACTTGTTAGTGAAACCAGTTAAATGATTATTGTAGCACAGAGGTTTACAGTCCAAATGTTTTACAGCCACCTTCTCTTGATGCAGATGGGATGATGCTTATCTTCATGAATTATTTAGTGTTAGTAAGTTTTACCTCTTTGCTTATTTTTATGCTAGGCAGTGACGCATGCTGTTTCCCATTGGTTCCTTAAGGAAAATAACCACAACTTCACTGTAATGCAATCATCAACAGTATCACGAGTCAAGAACTGTGGACTTCTGGTAACTTAAAGGAGCTCTACATATATTTTGTCCGGCCATTTTAGTTAGCGAAAGCGGATAGTTTTTAGCTTTGGCGTGAAGCTCTTTCTCTACCAATGGGGTTAACTTCCATAACTTACGGATTCTGATCAGCCAGTAAGAGCATTCCCCTAGGAATCCGGAAGTTAAGGAAGTTAACTCCATTGGCTGAGAAAGAGCGTCGCGCCTAAGCTAAAAACTAGCCGCTTTCGCTAACTAAAATAGCGGAACGTAATATCACGTAGAGTTCCTTTTAAACTTACCTTTAAACTTGAGCAAACAACGATAGGAAAGTCAGAAGAATTTGACTGTTTATTTTGTTTTGACTGATGAAAGTACCAGTGTCAACTTTGGGTGTGCTGCTCTGATTTATAGAAATGACAGCATTTTATCTAGAATGGCGGAGAGCCAAAGTTGATTTCTGTGGATCTAATAACCTGTTGCTTTATTCTCTCTCCACAGGTATGGCCTCACAAGTCTTGGTCTACCCACCACACATTTATCAAACCCAGACAAGTGCCTTTAGCAGTGTGAAGAAACTCAAAGTCGAGCCCAGCAGCTGTGTGTACCATGAGAGGACACACCTGCGGACTTATCTGAACAACAGAAACCTTGGCATCGTGCACCCGACTAAACAAGCCCACTCGTTTGTGAACCGAGACTTGGCAGTGGGCCTCAAAGTACGCAAAGGACAGGATTACCCGGTGCAGACGGTGGTTGTTCGCGGCGTACAAAGACAACAGGCCGGTAAAAGAGGAGGAGGACCAGGCCCGCTCGTGGCCCAGCAGCATCAAGAGGCAGGGCCCGTCCAATCACAGGGCAAGGAACAGCAACATCAGACAGACATAGCAAGTGGAAGCAGCAGTGGAGCGGCAGGGACAGGAGGAGGGGGACGGGGAGAGGGCTGCAGTGGGGGAGTTGAGGGAGGGGGAGAGGAGGAGGGCGACCGAGAAGAGAACTGTGGAGGTCTGAACTCACCTGACAGCTCTCAGCGATGTGGGCTGAAACGTAAAAGTGAGGAGCTGGATAACCGAGGGAGCGCCATGCAGATCGTGGAGGAACTGACAATGTTGCCCGCCATGTTGCAAACGACGAATGTAGGGAATGCGGCCGTGACAGCGCCGGCGGTCGTCGGGGCCGGGGGGGGCCCCTCCAAGCCGGGCGTAGGGCACGGAGGCGTAGCGGCAGCCGGAGGGGCAGGAGGAGGGGATGGGGACTATCAAGTAGTGCAACACGAGGTCCTGTGTTCCATGAAGAATACTTACGAAGTGCTGGATTTCTTGGGCCGTGGCACGTTCGGCCAGGTGGTGAAGTGCTGGAAGAGGGGCACGGGCGAGGTGGTGGCTGTGAAGATCCTGAAGAACCACCCTTCATACGCGCGGCAGGGGCAAATCGAAGTGGGCATCCTCGCTCGTCTGAGCGGGGAGAACGCAGATGAGCACAACCTGGTGCGAGCCTTTGAGTGCTTCCAGCACCGCAGTCACACCTGCCTGGTGTTCGAGATGCTCGAGCAGAACCTGTATGATTTCCTGAAGCAGAATAAGTTCAGCCCGCTCCCCCTGAAAGTGATCAGACCTGTGCTACAGCAGGTGGCTACAGCCCTGAAGAAGTTGAAGAGCATGGGTCTGATCCATGCAGACCTGAAGCCAGAGAACATAATGCTGGTGGACCCAGTCAGGCAGCCCTACAGGGTGAAGGTGATCGACTTTGGCTCAGCCAGTCATGTGTCCAAAGCGGTGTGTTCGACGTACCTCCAATCTCGGTACTACAGGTGAGTACAAGAAAATATCCCGTTTTCGGACACTTTCTAACTTAAATCAGAGCTCTACCTTCAAAACTAATTTCCGGCTCTTTTGGAGTCCAGACTGCAATGTTTCATTTAAAAACATCCTTCCTCTTTCAAAACAAGGAAATGCCGCCTGTACCACTCAACATCCTGCATAGGAACCACCTTCCTTAGTTGGACCAAAGTATGACCTTGCAGTGTTCATTAGCAGACAGTAGTGTGGCCCTTCGTGTCCCTGCTGTTTGCACAAAGTCTTCAAAGCAGTACATCAGAAGACAGGTTCACACAGTTAGCGTTTGTTGTATTGTTTTGCCGTGCTGAGCTGCAGCAGCCCTAAGAGTTTAAAGGATTTATGGAGATTATGCTGTGATTTAAAAAATAAGTAATAATTTAAAAAAAATTGTAAATACTTGAAAGCTGATACTGATAGAGTTATACAGTTGGACATAATCAAGTAGGGCTATTACAGAAATTGACAGAAAATGGTAATAGGTACGGTACCTTTTGGATTTTGATGGATGTTTTTGATGCTCTTGGACATGTGTTAGGATATTAGGTCAGACTAAATACGTTCAGGCCTGCACTGGTATCAGCTATTATGTAAATACTGGGAACAGTACAGTTCACTGTCATTTGCATCATTTGGTCGTTTGCACTTAGACATAGAGATAATAAGAAGAGAGGATTTTGTGCTAATAGCTGGTCTTTTCTCCATTAACTGACTTAAAGTTTTATACATGAAAGCACGAAGGCTTGCTGTTCAGCACTAAATAGAAATGTAGATGTACAAAATGTATTGAATTTGAATAAGTTGTAAAGCTACTGTGGTTTCCTTTTTTGTAGCATTATAACATACACATCTGTTTGAAAATGTTGGTGTGCTGCTAACGACCTTTGAACCACGACAGTAAACAGCAGGAATGGTTGTAATTTTTAACTTCAAGAAACTGATGACATTAACTTGAGAAATGAGTTTAGTTTAACTGTCATACTGGTTGTATAACACCAAATATTTCTTATAAGGGAAAGGCAAACTATGTCCTCTTTACCATGCCTGTAGATCTTTATATTAGATAACTCTTCATAGCTAGGATGCATTTTTCTACAGTACATCAGCTTATGTGGGTTAACTGTAATTCAAGGTTTAACCCTGTGAGAATCTGCAATAGCATTTTCTGTCCTTACCTCGTTGGGTCATGTCACAGTGGGATGTGTGCTGAATAATTTGAGAAATTAAATGAGTTAATTATTTTCCGTCTTTACCACAGTAAGATTTTCTGACTGATTGTAATTCCGAACAACCAAATCTAGGTAAATGCACATAGTAAGGCCATTTATGTTGTACTTACAGACTGTTTGTTACTCAAACTTAGTTTGCAGGCGTGGACTGGAACTTACAGTCTGCATTCAGTGCTAGCTGTCATAGCGGACAGCGTTTCCATAGGATTTGAATAATTTTCTTTCCTTGCACATTTTACCAGTGAAGGAGCAGGGAGTACACACTATCAATGAAAATGGAGGTAAATTGTGCGTTAAATCTACCTACATTTGCATCTGCTGTAGATTTTCTCACAACATGAAATAAGCAGGTAGTACTCACTCTGACCCACTCCTTCAGCCATAGATGTATGTAAACAAACAAAAATATTAGTTTCACTTAATCATTGCCTTTTCCTTTCATTTCGCATTCGCATAGGTTTTTGACAATTCTTTTACGTTGCTGTAAATGCACCTTTATTTTATTTTAGGAAGTTGCTGAAAATAGAACTGTTATACTTTGCTGTACTTTCATGGGGGAAGAAGTGAGCATTGCAGCTGTTACAGTTTGTCAGCCCTGTCTGCCTCCAGCTTTGATGACTGGCTGCTTCTCACAAGTCTTGCATGGTGTTGTATTTTGATACGACATACATCAATACTGTTCCTGTCTTAAGAATTAAGAATGCTGAATGACAACTAAGGGTCTTACATCAGTTGCACCAGAATTCATTCATTCTGTGCCAGAAGAACTGGTTTTAGAAAAAAAAACCAAATAGATCTATTTTTAACCCTCCTTTTGATATTTGACTATTTACAGATGGAAAATGGTTTCACACCTAAGTCATGAACAGAACAAATGCTGAACTCAAATTAAATCTCAGCTTTAACATGAGTTGATGTAGACCTGTTTCAGGTGATGCCACTATTGCACACTCCTTCTTCAGGTTTTTTCTTTGTAGTAGCCTTCTCCAAAACAGGTTTTCTAAATTTCTGTCTCGATATAGGCACATTCTTTGCCGTAATGTCCCTTACATTTAAGTGTGTACAGTATTTTGATATTGTATGCCAGCTAATACTATTGGCTATCATTATCTTGCATTTGTCTACATCGGTTCCAAAGACGTGCATTCAGTGCAACCATGTCCAAAATGTTTGAATACACAGCAACTTGTAGTTGCAGTTTGGTATCTTTTCAGGAGTCTTTGCTCTTCATTCTTCTGCTTTTGTTACTTTTTTCTTAATTGTTTTTGGTGCTGTAGTTTGTCAGTGTTACTGCCTGTCTGTTAGCAAGGAAACGAAAAAGATAATGAATGGATTTTGATGAAATATTCAGGAAATGTCAGACATGGAAGAAAGGGACAAGTGATTGCACTATGGGGAGATGGGGATCATTTTGTCATTTCTAACTCAACAGTAAATGCCCAGAATTGATTAAAAACAAAAGAAGAAAATTACAAGATGACATCATGGTAGATGCTATAATCCAACAATTTTTGACGCAGATCTTGTTGTTATTCTGAACCAGGTGATTCAAAGGGTTCGAAATATGGGTTGTACTGGGTAGTTTTTTTCTCAGGTGACTGACTCTATGGCTTGGTGGAGGTTCTTGTTCTAGTTTAGATTTGGTTTTGATTTGATTCTCCTGTCTGGGAAAAAGTTGTAATAAGGACACAACACGCTGTTGCAAGATAGAGCGCTGTCGCTGCTCTGTAGTTTGTACCCCTTCTCAGAGACAGGGATACGCAAGGCATACTGTGAAGAAGCAGCGTTGCTGAGGCCAAGTGTGGAGGTTTGCTTAAAATAGCTCATGGGACGCTGGCCAGTGTGCTTTGACTTCTATAGATGGTGAAACACATAAGCAGCCCGAATGAAATAAGGACAGCTTGAAATGCCAGGGAAGCCTTGACTTACTCATTCAAGGTCAATCAACTCAACAACATCAACTGTTTTGATTTATGCCAGTTTCCAGTATGTGCGCAAAACTGCATTTTTGACATATTAGTATTTAATGTTCTAATCTGTCACCAACCTTTACAGATACACCAAGCCTTTCGAGAATTCTGCAACCTACAAGCATTTGGCTGGTGGCCACTTGTAATTTGCCAACCACATTTGCACAGTCAGCTAAGCTGCAAATCTCACAGCTTTGCTGTAAAATGACATTACACATAATTTCATTACTGTCTACAGTAGTTTAATTTGAAATAGCTCACAAATATTCAAGTGTATTTATGTACTAATACGCTAATATGTTTTGAAATTAGCAAACGCCAAGGACAAATATCCCTCTCTGAAATACGTTTAATCTAGATTTCCATGGTCAATGAAAGCTTAAGCTCTATCAGCACATGGAATATTTGTAATAATAAGACTGGATTTACTCTACCCTAAAAAGTAGGTCTGTGAATAAATAATCCTCTAGACAGCCTGAAAAAGTTGTTGTGGGGGGGAGGGAGGGTGTTTACGGATACAAAAGCATTTCCTCTTCATGAACTGTGTATTTCTTTTGGTTTGTAGCTACTGGTTGTTATCAAGTATTAAATTGCTTTGACCTGTAGTCTATTACTTAAACAGAGAAGTTTCTATCAATGCTGGTTCTAATGAAACAGATTTTTAGCATCTTGTTTTTTATATTGACAAGATATTTCATTTTAGTTTTCAGTTGACTTTAATGTCATTTATTTTCAGACCATCCACATTATTAGTTATTAAATGCTAAATATTGATTGAAATGTCTTGATTCTGTATCCACACATTTGTAATAATACTTCTGATTTAGTCTGTTTGTCATGCCAGTTGGAGTCAAATGTTCATGAAATAAAATGTTTGTACTGCTATGTCATTATTTCATATAACATAAATTCTGCTATCAGAACCGTTACAAGATTCCTTGATAGTTGGTGTAAACGTGCAAATTTGCTGAAGAATTAAATTAGATATATGCAAATGGTAGCTCAGTGAACAACCGCTTGCAGATTATTCCCGAAATGCTTTTCATAAAACTACAGCAGGAAGCTGGGGTTCACTTACAGAATACAATAAAACTACTGTATCAGTAAATGCTTGTCTTTAAGTGTACATGCACATTGCAGCTCTTTGTATTTATACCAATTTTTAGCAGAAATATATATATATTTTTTTTCATAGTTGCTCATGGAGTACACTGCACATGAAAAATTCTTCAGCAGAGTATTTGGTTGTTCACGTTAATTATTCCAAATCTCTCATAGTCAAACGTGATTCAGAGTAAGCAAGTATGCTGGACGAACAGTAGGAACCAATGATGGTTGTTTTCTGTAAAAACACAAGCAAAAAATAATAATTTTTTATAAAAAATGGGGACAAAAATCGACCCCATTATCCTGTAGCGTGTTCCAGCCATTTTACAATAATAATCTGAAACACTACAACTAGTTTTAGAAGGTCTGGTGGCTATGAAAAGCACTGGGAATATTATCCACCTGAACTGTAAAAAAAAAACCTTAAACACTGGCTATTATGTCAGCACATTGACTGGTTTACATCTGTAAACGTGCCTGAGGCTTTGCATGCTTAATCTAAGGTCTGAGCAGATCAGAGTGCACGTGCTCCCACCTCTCCATGCCACACTGCTTTTGTGTTCCACTTAATAATGCAGGATGCCCTGAGAGGGTATGGAATTACAGTTCTTAGAAGAGGCATGCAGTAAGGCTTCGTTCTCTCATCATGGAGTATCCATGTAGCAGGTTTTTCTTTGTGACTAAGCGTATGCCATCTGCACTGTTGGCCAAATGGGTTTCTCTATTGCACATTTTAATTTAAAGGCATGTGTAAGCATGCAACATCAAAGACCAACTCTCACTGTGTAGCCAGTGTTGTTTGCTGTTCTGTGAGCACTTTTCACCATGTCCCTCCCTTTAAAGACAGAACAGGATTGATCACAGGGCTATTTCAGGACTTTGATATAATGGCCATGAATAAAGAATAGAGTTAATTTCTCTTCTCTTCCGTGGTCCTAATTGCAAACAATGTAGTGAAAGTAGTTTTCTGTACAGATTGTGGATTAATTAGAACTTGATAAATATGGATAAAAGGTATTCTTGACCAAGAAACACTGAGAAAAGGTGTTCTCTTCAAGTCATACACACAGCAAAGCTAATTTTTTTACTTTGAGGACAGGAATACCTGCAACAACATCCTTTTCAGCTTGGCTTTCATCTAGAACAAATCTAATTCATGTAATAGCCCGTGTACAGTTTGTTGCTCTGAAGCTCCTAAGGGGGATATATTGAAAGTCAGCAGTACCCAATTTTATAATGAATACGGAGAAACGCAGACTAGGTCAATCAAACATGCTTCAGTATTTGTGTACGCCCTGGCAAGATATCAGGATACAAGAGCAAACTCATTTACAATATTGGATTAAGTCTTCAGAACTTTTGGGTCAACAATTTAGTGCTTGATACAACATCCTGTTCGTATTGGTTATACATACAACATTGTGCTTTGCAGTCTTTGTGAATGAGGAATGAACAGTGATGAATAAAAATAGATGTAGATGAGACAAGGGAAGTGGCTTTTAGATGTTAAGAAGGGAACTGACTGGACAGATACTTAATATTCCTTCTATACTTTACACTAACTTTGTGTTTAGATCTAACACTATCATTGCTTTAGCCTGTTTTAACTTCATGTTATAATTGTTGTGGGATATGAAGCCTGCAGTGTGGGCATCTAAAGCCTGGCACAATAGTCCCTCTGCCCAGGATCTGCAGTATTCATTGCTCAGCAGTGAATTGTTTTCCTTAAAAACTAGCAGCTAGTAAAGCATTTTTCTTTACTATGGATATCGTTCTGAAGTGACTTAATCAAAACAAAGTGTTACACACTACAAGAGGTCATTCTAAAACTAATGTATTTAAATAAGACGACTATTTTAAACAAAGAACTGAGCCGTGAACTGAAACATGATTAAAAAAAGAACTGACGATGCTGCTTGCAGATACAGAAAGCTCTTTGAAGATTTCTCTTTTTTCCCCTCCCCATACACTGAAAGTGTGTTTCACATAACACACACAAGGTTCTGTGCAAAGCTTTGAGGTTATGAGGAGACAATGGTTTAAGAAACAACTCATTTCTCATTCATTGTCATTAATTTTCAACCCGTGGAGACAGCTGACCTGACATGCACCCTTCAGTCTTGTGACTGGGGGAAAAACACATGTGGCTTTTGTTTGCCCGCTACCCTCTGAAACATCAGAATCAGATCGACAGCAGTAAATAAACAGTGAAAGTGTTAAGATGATGCAGTCATCTGTTGTTTGAGTGACGGAGAACCTGAGTTGGTTTTGGATGAATCCAGCCAGTTTAGATGTAGCTATGAGGCATCTGGTTAAGGGGTATGATAAATGCAGTTTTGTTTGTGCTAAAGGTGACTGCCACCATTTTCATTCTGAATCCACTTTGTCCTCTTATGTTACATGACATCAGAGTGTCATGCACTTGACAAAAGACAGGATACTAGTCTATCACCTGGCTTTTTGTTGTACCTGTCATCTTCTTCTGTGGTTCTTGCACGTGGCGGTGAACAGTCACGAGGCTTTAGGTTCTCGAGCATTCAGTGGCCCCTCAGCTTGTACGTCATATCCTGAGGATGGAAAACAGATTTGGTTTCAGTGGCGGGTGGTGAGGCTTTACTTGCGTTGATTAGGACGGAGCTGTGCAACCATAGCAACATCCACTTATCCCTTCAAATGAAAGGAGAAGGTCTTGCTGCTTTCTGTTTTGTTCTCTATTTTAAGTTGGTGATTTCACATGTCATGCAGTTGTGCATTCAGTAGAAATTGGTATGAAGAAAAGAAGGCAATGGCCGTGTCTCAATCAGCGCACTTTCATAAGTGCACTGCAATCCAGTGCGTAGTGCGCGCAGTGCACTTCGTCTGTAGTGTGCACTTTAGTGGCTAAATGCTGACCGCACTGAGCACTACACCTACCGAAAGTGACGGACGAGCATTAAACAGCCGCTTACTGCCAATGTTGGGCACGCTGCTTTAAAAAAGTAATTAATTATAGTTACTTCTCCCTAAATGTAACTGCTTTAGCAACAGTTACAGCATCATAAAAATAATTAATTTCTCAGAGAAGTAGACTAATTATTCCGTTACCTAAAAACAACAACAAAAAACAAGCAAGTTCAGGAATGTGGCTTATAACGCAAATAACCCTAATAAATTCTAAAACCTAATTAATGAATAGAAAAAAAAATTTGTAGAATAAATTAATGAGAAAAATCCTTAGGAGACGAATCCTAGTCTGATGGATGTTGCGACATCTCATCACCTCTGCTCCTCGTGTGTGTGCGCGCTGTGCTCATGGGTTTGTGTGGGTCCGGCAGCGCACACTGACCCACATCTCCCCTGACGTTTTACTTTTCCATTTGAAAACCAGGGTACGCGTTAAAAATGGTTTAAATGAGCAGAATCATAATGCATAATTGCCTCTCCTGCAGATAACTTCTGACTCCAACATGATGCTACTTTATTTTCAGCCAACACCGCTCACAACAACAACTCTTCTTCTTCACTAGTTTATTCTTCA
>JAVQJG010022958.1:0-22778 GCA_036024015.1 Craterocephalus amniculus
CAGCCCAACATTAAAATACTTCAGTTTTTATTTTTCCCAAATATTAAAACTTTACACGGATTAACTCTCCTGCCCCCCCCCCCCCCCGGTTTTACAGCTTTGAATAGCAGGAAAATTAACAAAATACCAATCAAAATAGGTCTCGTCATCTTGCTAAAACATGGTTGACACAAAGGACATTAAAAGGTATCCCCAACTTTACCAGATGATGGTAACCATCTGATTTTCCTGGCAGACACGTGATTCAGTGTATCAGTTTAACTGCAGCCATGGCAAATCAAACTATACACGTCTGATGGATTTGTTAATTAATCCAATTAAGCAATGCTTTTAGGTTGTTAAAGGAAGAGCGGCTGGAGGGAAGCTGATCATTAAGCCTCACTGCCTAATTAATCTGCCCCCAAACTAACTTTGCTGAAATGTTTAGCTTGTCAGTCATTATTAACTTAGCTGCAGTTCCCATGAACAGGAAGAGGACCTAGACTGCCCTGCTGCATTCCTCCATGTGGTTTCACTAAGCCAAAGTCGGCCTAATCCCAGATTTTAGTGCATGAAACCCGCTGCAGTCAGATTAGGATCCGGTTGACGTGCATTAGTAAAAGTTAGAAGTATAGCTTCACTGACACTGTCACCTCATGAAAAGGTGTGAGATTTTTAAGCTAAAGCAAAAAAGGTGAGGGATAAACTCTCACAAAATGACTGACTTTGGGGCCATTTTGAACCAAATCATATTCCAATAGTAACTATGAGAGATTTCAAAGAACAGAGCTGACATTTAGAGAGTGTTTCCAGGTGACAGAGACAGAGACGGGTCTCACCTGTGGGCTCTGGCCATTAATTGGCTGGGGAATCTGCTATGTCCTGTCATTTCACTGTGATGTAGCAGCTGGGAGGGCTCTGCAATTTATCAGCACTTATGAGTCAATTTGTCATGAACTGCGCGGCTTGGTGCTGCTAGAGCTGAGGCCGATTACTCAGGCACCACTCCCACTGTCCATGCTTTTATCAGCATGACTATCAGCTCACAGTTACACGCTCCGTTGTGCTGGATAGAGATCGCCCAAAGACTTTACAGCAGCATGGGTGTAAACTTTAAGAGATAAGTCTGATGTTTTCCTTGAAGTTATATCATCTGTTAAAATATATATATCATCCTAACAGCCCTTATCTTCTCAGAGTAATCCATGGTATCCTACTGCGCGTGGCCACCTCTTGCCCTCATCTGAATCTTACCTGTGAGGTGAGCGTGAGGTCTGATGAGCACTTGCAGGAGAGATAACAAGCATTTAGTGTATAGAAGGAGGACAGATCACCAGATAACAGGGTGAGACATGACAGATGGAGGTATCAATTTACAGTCTTTAGACAGAGCAAACAGGCAATGAGCAAGCTATCACAAGTTTAACGGGGCAAAGGCCATCTTATCGCTCCTTCTATTCCACAGTAGAAAAGGAGTTTTACAACCTGGCCAGCAATGCGACTTTGTTTCTGTTTCGATTGTAATCCAACATCGATACTGTTCAAGTAACCAGGGAAATGCACTGCCCACCCTCGCCCGGGACAAATTCTAATAGAAATACAATTTTCCTGACCCCAGTTTCTAATCCAGAACCAGTACTTGGAGTATCTGCTGTCCAGTCCATCTCTATTAGCAGGCCCTGTTATCACAGCCCTCCCCATAAACCATCGGCAGGCATCCCCGCAGTTGGGCGGAATTGAAAACCCTGGTGTATGAAAGACTCTCACAGTTCGGACCAAATACTGACTCAGGATTTTGCTGAAGGTTGAGTAGACCGACACCGCCAACAAGCTCTCAGTGCTCACCTCTGACCCTACTTCCTGTTTAGGTGCTACACCGTTTCCTCAATCTACAGCGGAGTTGCAGCCCCCCTCCACCACCACCCCACCCCGACACTACATCTCTGCCTACGTACAGAAGACAAAGGCCCGATTCATGAAGGCAGGCAGAGAGAACAAGGAAAATCTGAATATGAAACTCAGAGTCAAAATATGGATGAACATGAGCCACCACAAACATAATTAGAAACTTGAACAGAAAACCCCATATTTATCTTTTACATGAGGTCTGTGTGTATTGAGTGAAAGCCATCGCGGCATAAGCACGATTAAAATCCCTGACATTTATTCTCACTTCTGAGGGGACATCTGGAAGCAGACACCTAATTTGGAGGCCACAGTGGCTTCTCGGGTTTAAACCTGAAAACAATTGTGCTGACTGTTACTGAAGGTAATTACATGTGAGCTGGAGCTACAACTAACAATGTAGAGGGCCTGGGATCACTTCTGTTTCTCTGGTACAGCAGACTAGTAATGAGGATCACATTCATAAATAAACCCATCTATAGATGCCTTGTTGTGGGATTTTTTTTTTCAATCAAATATGTCCGAACTGTAATATCTATTACGCAAGTTTTTTGTCTGAAATCCACCACATGCCCACATTCAGGATGCACTCCTCCTGTCTTATAATGGGGTGGTTCACTCTTAACTCTTAACCAACTGACCTGGAAAACCCAGCCAGCACGGTCCACAGACTCTATTAAGACATCCATGTGATAGATGAAGAGGAAAAATGAGTAACTTAAAAAGGGGGGAAAAAAACAAACAGCACCAGGCGACAAAGGCTATTATAAGCTGTGATGCTTGCAGATAACAAAATGGCCAAAACTGAATTAAACGAGGCAAAAAGAAAAGGCAAATGCAATTACATATGCTGCAAGTTTTCATTAGAAAGAACATAAAAATGTTGCACTCAGCAATAATAGTCAACCAGGGGAAGAATAGTGACATACATGGAAACATAGTTCCCAATGGGGCTTATGCTGTCTGTATGACCGATGGTTGCTGCTCTCCTCACTGATCCCAGATGGCCTCAGCACTTTGTGTGACTTTATGTATGCTCAGCTTTAAAAGTTGGACAATCGCTTTACCCTGAATGTTGACTTTCTTGGCCAGGAGAAGAAACTGCACTACAGTGTCAATTTTCCTTTGTTAAAGTCTTACAAAGTGAGAAAATGCACCATAAGATGATCATCTACAAATATCAGAGGGGGGCTTAAAACAACCCCCATTTAATTAATGTTTTGCTTTGTTTTTAAGCATTGTCTTGTTTTTTAAAGTACAAATATCTAAAAAAAACATTTGTTTGCACTTAAAATGCTTTTCCTGTAGCATCAGAAATGAGGAGCAATGAGAAGTGAAATACATTAAGATCTCAGGGCAACCAGATCACTGAATGATGATCACTGACTTACCTGGGCACACATGGAGAATTGCTAACAGAAATACAAATCCAATTGAAGTTGGAGACATCATTCAACGCCTCTCTTATGAGAAATGTTCTTGTGTAATCCCAAACTAGTCGAAAAGCAGTTTAGACATCCACAGCTTCATGTCAAACTGAATCTCAGAATCCAGAGCTTAGAAAAACACAGAGGTGTCATAAAAAGCTAAACATAAAATATTTTTAAAAAGTCCAAGAGCAAAAGGCGTCCTTTGGCTTCTTGTTATGGGAGAGAAGAGGGGGGTAAATGTGGAAAAAACAACGCAGGACTTGTCCCAAACTGAGCAAAATGTCAGCACATGTTTTGTTCATGTAGTCCAGACCCAGTAAAAGCTTTTTAAAAACACCAAGAAAATGAGCAGAGAAGTAGAGCTCTATCCATTTGATTTAATCCCGCTGCTGCGCTCACCACATCAGCCCGGCGATCTCACTGAAATCTATTAGTTCGTTTGTGCAAAAAAAGGGGACAAAAACAGGCTCATAAATCCACCGCAAAGTTTAAGTCCAAACTGAGCAAAAGTAAAAAAAATAACCCAAGGTGCCGCTGTAGTCCACAGTCACATTATAACAGCCCGGCTTTGAATCTGTCACTTGAGATCGGAAACTTTGCGAGTTCGTCCAGTCTTCTCTCATCCAGCAGACCCGGACTCGAGATCAGTGCAACTTTTCCATCACTTTTCCCCCCGTTCCTCCTCCGATCGATCCGCGTGCGCGTCGCAGGCACCGAACCTCAGGCGAGAGGGGGGGAACCCGGATTCATATTCACAGCATGTCATTCAAAGAAAGCGCAATGCTTCGTCAATTGGTATGTGCCTTTCTACCCCCTCCGTAGACCCTACAATGTTTCCAGAGAGGAAATTTAACCTCTTCCCGCCTGGATCCCACAGAGCAGCGCAGTAAACATTGCACACTTAAAACCAACTGTATTTTCCTGAAGTATGTCCAACAATAAGAAAAAACTAACCAGACCCCCCCCCTCTCTCTCTTTTTTGCGGTTTCTGATCATCAACAACCGAGTCCACCGATATCCCTTAAGACTGAACAAGTATGTTTTCAGACCACAGCGGTTATTATATAACAACACAAACACACTTTAGGGTTTTGTTTTGTCTCCTGTGGTTTTACGGTCCATTAATATTTCATTTTTATAAACTAGGCTATTTTTGAATAGTCATTTCTTACACTTTATGAGGCTGCAGGATAAAAAATCTGTCATTAAAACTCCCAGAATATAAGCGACATTATCATTAAAACCCTCTTTCGGTTTTACGTGCAGGCCAAAAACGACATGACTTTAACAAGCCACATGATACTATCGCCTCTGATATAGTAAACACTTGGTTTATAACTTCTTCAAACATATTTTGGTCATTTGCAACTTATAGAAGGAAGATATTTCATTAGCGCTCCAAAGAAACCAAACCACATAGACGTGCTACACCCGTGCTGTGTGGACGACACAGGTTACAGTTAAATAAAAATCTGGCCTGAGCATTTATATCGGAATTCTGTTCATTTTATCCTCATCTCAGCTGTTCAACTTCTTTTCCCTCTTTCTTCCTTGGAACATAACATGTACACACACTGCGGTTCGTTATGAGGGTCAAATATGAAATTAGTTTACAACGTGCATGTAAGTGCGTGTAAGATTTAAAATGTGGAGAAAACCAGAAAGACTGAAAGAAAAGCTGCAAACCTTTTCACATGGTCTCACCTCAGCTGCTGTCTGCTACTCTGAGTATTTATTACCAAACAGCGCCCTCCAGTGAAAACTGCCGGAACTAATTCAACAGTAGCTTAAAAACTGTCCTGTGTTGATCTGCTGCAGCAGGGACCTGAAACTACTGACGGACGGGGGTAGACAACTCTGTAGGCATTAGGAGTGTTCCTGCTGCTGCACACCTGACTCAGATCACTCGGTAATTAGCAAACTGCAGTCTGCTGATTAAGTCTTAATCTGAGTCAGGTGTATTGCAACAAGAAACATCCTGCTTCCCTGGAGTTGCCCAACCCTGCCTTCGGGTCACTGTCCGCCAGGTTTTAGATGCCTCCCTGCTCAAAAACCCCTGATTAAAATGAACTGGATCCAACAGCTTTTTGTTGTTAAATTCTGCTCAATGATCCATTCGATTGAATCAGGTTGATGCAAGCAAACCTAAAGGATTGTCCCTTTTGTGGAGTGGATCTGGAAATTCCCCCACTACAGGATTTACTAAAATTAAAGAGTTATTTCTTGGGGGATAATTATGTTAAAATGTCTAAATCAGGGGTGCCCAAGTCCGGTCCTTGAGAGCTGCTATAGCCTACTGCAACTTATTAATCATTCCTTCTCCAGCACGCCTGGATCAAAAAATGGCTTGTTACCAGACTTCTGCAGAGCTGCATGATATGCACATGAGGGAATTCACCCATTTGTGTTGGAGGAGGACACAGAATGACATTGATGGATTCAGTTACTTTTCCTTTGACGTCTTTCAGAAAACAAGCTTATGTTCAACTCTGTCCATGTTTTGAAACTTGAGCTTATATTATGTATGCTCATTTATGCTTATATATTAAATATCTTATATGCTCTGTTTTCTAAATGCAAAGAACAAGTTATTCTCATTCAAATGAAACTGGGAGCACCAATTATCTGAGAAGTTAAACATAGTGGTGCTCGTTAGAAAAAAAGCTGTGACTGACAAGAGCAGAGAGCAGCCCGACTTTCAGCTCCGAGTATGTTTTTATTCCCCATTCATCCGTGTGTGCATTACATTACGGCTGTACACGCTCCATTCTCACTTGGTCCTCATGTGCCTGATTTTCCTGAAAGCTTTTACAGCCCGGATCTTTAAAGTGGCCGCTCAGCTGAATACCACCAATTGAATAGTTAAATGTCCTCTAGCCAGCAGGAGAGAGCTGCAACACAGAAGCAATTACCAGCAAAGTCCACTTTCAGATCCATCAGCACAAGGAGGGTATATGGAAGGACTGATTGCTAAAAGAGAGCATTTTAAATGTTTGATGTAGCACAACAAAGAGTAGAGTCCAGAAATGAATCTGCATCACTTAAAGCGCACACGTGTAGCTCATGGGACCTTTTTTACTCACATTAGCTGTAATAAACAGATACACCAAAACAGCTGCACAGAATAGGAAGGATATGAAACAAAAACCAAGAAGCTACTCTCTGGTCTGATGTATAAAGGCATAAAAGGTTGTATGTAATGAAATCTGGCGTTGGCTGCATCTGTCATCAAAGAGTCATGTTTTTTTGCTTACAGACTCCCTTGAATTCAGTGTTTTTCTCATTTTACAAAAAGGAACAGAGTGTGCACAAGTTATGACAACTGAGCTCTGGAAACAGGGAGCCTGTGTCCTGATGCTTCACCGCAACCTTGATCAGACCAGCAGGGGAATGACATCCTGCCAGAGCAGTGATGACAGCAGAGGAAACAGGGAGCTTTTAACACCACAGCCAAACCGTTTTCACACAAAACAACTTCCAAGAATTTACAAGGTACAAGAGGATTTAAAAAAAACAAATCCCCTCCCTGCAAAGTGCTCCAAGTAATGTTTCAACAGCCATAAAACCAAAATAACTTTAGATGTTATCGAAGTTTTCGGGGTGACGTTTATGTAATGCTGCACGTTTGTACTTACTGTGAGAGACCTCCCTACATTTGTGCAAATGCCTCAAAGTATGATGGTTCTGGTGAAGGTCATTAGGCAGCCGCTTGCACCACTGAGACTTCTGTAAGCCGGCAGGACGATGGGTCCTGTGTGGACCTGAATGGTCTTTGGGGACTCCAAGCATGACCAGCACTGAAAACACCACCACCAGCAAACACACAACCTGCATGATGATGATGTGCACAACGCAGAGCCCAGGCGGTGTAGGTGTGCATGCATAAAACACCTTATTTTGTGTGTGTGTATCAGTTCAGAGGCCTCAGACTGAAGTAAAGAAACGTAACGTGAAACCCACAAGTTCCTCCTACACTTATTGCACAACAAATATTCCTTTGAAATGAGCAAGTGGTGAAAATACAATCCAAAGATCCTGCTAGAAATTCTGAAAGAAACCGTCAACATGCAACCGTTTCCCAACAGAGCTGCTTTCTGCGATCTCGCGCTTCTGCTAAATACATTAACCCCTCCACACTTGGCTATCGCTCAAAATCCAGCAACAATGTTTCCCCGCACAATCCAATGGGATTCTAATGAGGGCAACTCCATGTACAAAATACACTGTGAAGTTCACACCCCTTTTCATCTCACCATCCTATCGCTCAATAGCGAGACTGTCTCATCTTCCCGGCCTTTCCCAGATCCCTCATCACTTTCTTTATTAATATTCAAAGGAAGCTTGTGGACATTCGGTCTTTTCTTATAATGTGTCTGTGTATGGAGCAGGACGGGGGTTCCTGTAGACTACATGCTGGGGTCCCTTTCAGATGTGTTGGCCCTCCTCACAAAACCTAGCCCCCCCCCATAGCATAGAGGTGAAGGGGGTGACAGCCAGGCTGGGATAAGGCGACGAAACTCACATTCCCTTTCCCTCTAAGACTATTTCATGGCTTTCATTTCCATCTCACCAAGCAAGATGGCATGAAACAAAACATTTCCCTCTTGAAAAGATGCTGCCTATTCAGAGGCAAACACAACCCTCTTTCCCAGAAGACAGAGGAGCGTTTTTTTTTCCTTTTTTTAAATCCTCAAGCAAGTTTTTCATTTTAGGATTTGTCTTTGACAGTCTTATGTTTTACCGCCTATGCAGTGGTATAAACAGAGTTGCTGAAATTGCAGTTTGAGTCACCTTGGACAGAGGGAGGTAGTCACAGGTAGCGCACGTTTGAGTTCCCTTCACAGGGACTTCAGCTGGATGCTTTCCACCTGCCTCACTTTCACTACAGCCTTTTATCATTCATGTCCTGTCCTTGAGAAGCACTCCTTTTAATTATTCATTGTGCCACTTAAAAAAAACCCAACAGTGTCTTGAATTTACATTATTTGTCAGCTGGTAACGGGTATCACATCTCCAAGGTGTTCTGAAAAGATAAACAAAAATAACAAAGGAAAAGGACATGTCTGATTGGGGTTTGTGTGGTATTTTCCAAGATAATCAGCAAATCGCTGCAGGGTAACTTTTTCCTGATTCTGTTTTTGGGTTGAGATCCATCCTGCAAGTATAGCCGCATCAGAAATAACAGGCCGGATCTTGACTGGCTTAGAGAGAAGTCCGGAATGCAATGCAAGGTGAAGGCTCTCAGGGATTATTTGGCCCAAAGTCGAATGGTAAAGATGTTAAGAGGATGGAGAAGATGTTGGGTGAGAAATAGCATCCTTTTTTATTTCAAAGTTAAGAAAACATATGTAATGGCACTCAATCAACTAACATTTATCAAGCTCTTATAACATGGATATCTATCATATGTAATTCCTGCATGAGTGTCTTGGCTGAATCTACAGGATAGATCATGTGAAAGAGAGAGTGCCTTGTAAACAAAAGCTCTAATCTGTGATGGGTCTATTTATAACCAAATTACCAAAAAATGACCAGCAGTGATGTGAGGGGGAGAGTAAATAAGTAAATATAAGGTGAAGTCCTGAGGAAATTCATCCCGTGATGATACTATAGGTGACCACAAATAATTTCTGACTGGATGCTTAACCCTTTGATGCATAAATTATTAAGAAACAGTGCAACATGTTATTTGCATTCATTAATTTACTTCCAGAGACATATAAAGTGATGGTTTTTTATTTTTTTAATCATATTTTACGTTTTATCTTTTTAATGTATTGGGATAGTTTTTTCAAAATGATGAATAAAATACCCTTTCCATATCTCTATTATATGGATATTCTATAAAAACAGGCTGTATCATTCCTGTTTATCACAAAATAAAGTTTGGTTATTACAATGTATGAATGTACATATATAAATATTTCTTCTACAGTAAGTGACAGTGAATTGCATGACACACTGATGTTAACTGAAGTGACAAATTTTCCATCTCCACCCATTAATATACTACAAAACAGCTGTCAGATAGGTGTCCAATGTAGTGGATGTTATGCATCAGATTGTTAAACTATGGGAGTGCAAATACCACCAAAACGAGGTGGATAAAATCCTCCACCATCAAAACAATTTACTACTTAGGCTGCAGTGACGTACTACCCCCTGAGACTTCAGTATGTAGAATCAATCCATAAATCCATTGATGAAATGGTTCTGCTAATCAGTATAAACTTGTGTACACACAACACCAGCAGCCAACACAAGTCATGGTCATAAACATGGAGAAAAAGACTGAGTTTTATTTTAAAAACAGCTGGATAGTGAGACTGAAATCCACCATTTATCCACCATATACAGACCATGACATTCTTCAGCAAGCACCAAGTGCAGAACTGTCATATATTTGGCACAACTATGACAGAAAACTCAGTAACTGTTGGACCATTTGACTGCCTGTCCACTGCGGACAATTACTCTGGCCCTTTAGCTGAACACGAGAACCCAAGAAAGTATCACTCTGGGCTCCATACCAGAAAAAAATACAGTCTATCCACTCTGATGAAGCCAAGAAACGAACCAAAGTCTTTCAAAAAACAAAGAAAAACTAAAAAGGTTTTTGTCACCATTACATTTAGAGTATGCCAAAGAGTGAAGCAAGAAACAAGACAACACAAAGCAAGAATGATGCAAAACAGTGTGTAACAAAACATAAAGCAAAGTGTGAGAACATTCTTCTTACTATAGCCTCTCTGTTCAGCTTCCAGACATGAATTAAAGAAAATGACAGTGAGCTAAACAAATCTTTTTTTCTGTTCAGGGAATGCGCCCATGCATGACGCTGCTGCAAGAAATGTGAGGTGGCGAGGAGGGGCAGATGCTAGGGGAAAGGGAAAAAAAGAAAAAGTAAGCCGAGGTGCTTTGCAGGATGCCTCGACGAGGTTTGGTGCACAAAGCAGGATGAGGCGATAAACAGGCTGTTGCTTTTCCGCTTGCCTGCGCACAGTGAATCCCTCTTTCCCCGTGTCTTTTATCGGGCCTCACATTAGCATCTGTTTAGCGTCAGCCTCAACATGGCCTGTGGAGGCTGATTAAAATAACCCGGCTATCACGTAACACCCTGGCAGCTACATCAAAATACAATCAGATGTTGAAATATCCGCAGCAGCAGCAGACGCAGAGGACATTAGCATGAACGCTCTCCACTTCTGCTGTCAGAGGAACGTTTATTAGTTGCTTCTGTTCAAACTATCCTCTTGGGAGGTTATGTTCTGTATAGGCGGATGTGAAGCTTATTATGTTAACGCCAAAACATACAGCACTTCAGTTCTGCAATGTTCAAGTTGTTTTTATGCCCGACTACACTGCTACGAATAATATGAGAGCGATCTGTTGATTGACCAGTTGAACTTTTTCCCTCGTAGAGATGGATGTGTCACGCTTAATTGGCTTAATTGGTTTAGAGACTCTGGAGCTTTAATGACAGTAAGGCTCCGAGTAACTGAGCCAAGAGATTCCTTTGTTCTTATTACTGTTGGAGCTAAGCCAGGAAGATGGCCAGGAAGATCCTGACAAAGAGCAGAGCTCATCCAGAGCAACACTCACTGTCCTTTAAGTGGAAACATAAGCAGTGATTTCCTGAACATATTTTTTTTATATGTGAGTCACAGATTGCAAAAGAATTATAAATTTGTTTATGTGCTGCTCTCCGGTTCTATTATAACACTTTATACATGTGGCATCAGTTGACTGTTAACCATCAGCGGTTATTTATACGTGAGCACCATAACCAAAAACAAGAACAGAAAAGTCAAAAAGAACAAAACATTTCACTACAGAAATATTTACAACTTTCTATAGCGAGTTAGTTTTACGACTTGCCTCTTAGGCAGCACACGTTTGGTTAGTTCCTTTTTAATCAACAACATAAAAGCAACATAAAGCAAACTAAAGTTAAACAGGATGGCCCGCAAACAACTCTCCTAGACTTTCAGCTGTGTTTTCTGCTAAATGTTTATACGACAGAGCAAACATGTCCGCCATCTGCTCCGTTCCACACACAGTGGAGTGGAGCTGATCTTTAACCGCTGTACCCGACCTGGTATAGGTGTAAACAAAGGGAACTGACTTATGACTAAATGCTCTGACTATGTGGATCCTGTTAAGTGTTTAAGCTCTACTGCCACTTGTCTGTGTGGATATCATAAGATGTTGTCCTTTACTTGCTAGGGTTATAAAATCTAAATTATTATTAGAGCAAAGCAACAGTCTGGAGATGGCCGTGAACTGGCACATAGTATTGACACGTTTCTTTTCTCTCATAATTTCTGATGCATTTAGCTATCTGATGAAGGACACTGAAAAATACGAGTGTGAGACGCTTTAATGGAAATTCAGCTGAACTAATATTCACTTAAGCTGGATTCACCGGATAAAATACTGAAACAAATCAAAGATTTATCCTTTAGCACAATCAACATCAGACACACAGACATTTCCAGTCAGTCAGTTTTGGAAGGACTGGAGCAGAGCAGTGAGCAGATTGAGGGTAAAACCACCATTCACTATGCTAATGTGGCCAACAACAAATTATTGCCTTAATCAAGCCAATTAAGCAGTGTTGTTGTGTAAAAATTATTCTGGATTATTTATTTCTTTAAAACTTGAAATGCAGAATTATTCTCAGTGATTGAAACAATCCTTGCCAACATGCCGAAAGTTTTGCCGAGCTGATAAATTGGACATTACTGGACGTTATTGGCAATATTTTTGTCTTGAAACTTTCCAGAGGACTCCAAGTAAAACATCATTCTTCAGTAGTCGCGGTTTCAGTGCAGCTCGAGAGCCAACATCAGCGACTGATCACTCTCTGAAGACCCTGGGCAGAGAAAAATCCAAAATAGCACGGTTCATGTTAAAAGCATCCTGCATGCCTCAAATAAAAAGCCTTTTCTTTCTTTTTCTTCTCTCAGTGCCATCAGCTGCCAAAACAAGCGGGTGCTGTGATGGATGAAATAAATATGAGCGATGGGATATCTGCTGTGTCTGACCTCACACTGCGCCACTGGTGTCGTGGGAGCAGGTGTTGCTCAGATTTACAGCCGCCCGCCCCCCTCACCTTGTTATATTTCCTTTCTCACCCACTGACACTGAGCCCTGCCGAGGTTCAGTCACACCGTCGACTCTCCAAATCCTCCCTTAGAGACAAAGTCTTGGGGAAGCAGCCTTCATATTGGCTCTGGCTGAGCCTCATGTGCAAGATGTCCATGCATGAATCAAATCACCGCTAATAAAAACAGCAATGATTTTACAGATCATCAAGCCGTCAGTACTGGCTGATAGTTATTGCAGCAATTCCAACTGGGAGGGTTGTCATAGTGAGACTTCTTATGAGTTTGCTCATAAAGCAGGCTAATTGATCTGAGGGCAAAGGCAGACTGGAAATGAACAGTTTTTTCAGACAGACACTCTGGTTAAAGCATCAGTTTAAAGTAAAAAGAAACAAAAGATTACACAGAACTACACTAAATCACATGCATCAACTCTAATAACATACTGATGAGATGAGATGCAATAAACTTTAGAGTGTTTAGAGCACTTAACACTTGGGAATGAAAAGAATATACTCTTCAGTGTAGAGATTATGGCAAGCAGTGGACAGGGAGCCCTGTGTTAGCATAACAGTATATAGTAGCTTCAAGTATATGTGGAGAAATCGAAGCAAAGTCTGCACCGAATCCTGTTTCACGTGCAATATGTGTCTGCACGGCCTGCAGTTCTGCTTCACTCGAGGGCAACTCAATGCTAAATCTACAGAATGTTATTCTGGTTCAGTGACTGAACAGAGATCTAATAAAAGTTCACTCACATTTAGCTAAAGAAAAAGCTGCAGGCACAATATCAACTTATTGTGTTAGCAATATGAGCAAGTAGTTTTACTTTACCTTGGTATTCCACAGGGGAGATAGCCCCTTTGCTTTTCCACAATGGTCACATTAGTTTACATGGAAGAAAAGGCTACTGTAAAGCCACAGCAGGGGCTACAGCACAGAGGTCGGTCTGATGCTGAAGCATAAATACAGCTTTAACTCTATTTTCCTTTAATTGGATAATAAAAACTTTGCTTTAAAGTATGGGGGGTAAGGGATTTAATCTGAACCTAGTCTCATGCTAAATTATAAATAACCTTTAAAAAAGAACAGACAAAAAAGCAAACCAAAAAAAAACATTGGACAGACTAAGCAGCAGATAAACTTTTGACCGCCACATTGCCACCAGTATAATAAAAATACATGATAGGTCTTTAAATCTGTGGTTGTTTGATTGGGAAAATAAGAAGAAATTTAAATGCTTGCTGCTTCCTTCTAACTGCAACAAATCAGCGTGGTGTAATTCTTTAAAAAGACTTAAAATTCCTGAACATGTGCCTCGAATGGAAGGGTCCTGCACCACAGTCTAATCAGCAAGCCTCTTTTCAGTCATGTGTACATCTACACATATGATGGTGAAAGGGTTTTGAGTTAGTTGCTTCATCTTACTGGTCTTAAAACCTGCGAACAAAAGGCTGCAGCAATAAAACATCTAAAACTTACGAAGAGTTGTATTGTCACCTCAGGAAAAGAAAATATGGGCCTACAATTTTATCATGTACAATGTTTATTCATCACAATATTATATAAAATTGCAATATCTATGTTACAGCATACCTGTTATACTCAAGTTTGATATTTTTATTATATGATTTACATCTTGTCATAAAGTGATATTTTACATTTATCTCTCATAGTTGTCTTTTAGTAAAGACTGTACGTGGGGATAAGGTGTTTTCAGGACTGTGTTCATCACATGATAATTGGCAAAAACTATCACACTGACCCAGGGTGAATGGTAGAAACACATTTGACGAGTTAAAAAAATCCTTTAAAATCTGATCTGAATTAAAATTTAGACCTATGTATTTGAAATATTTTTCCCGTTATGTTTAGAGCAACATTATAGGAGTATGACATCAGTGTCATACAGGACATATTTCCTGCTCTCATCTATCTGTTCGGCACTGCAACATTGACTTTATAGAAAACAAACAGCAACAAAATGTTTTGGTTGCTTTGCAACAACTAACTCTTCTTTTTTTAAAAAATCCTTTCAAAGATGACAAAGAATGTGACCCATTTACATCGGAAAACACTTCTTATCCTTTCACTGGGAAATTAAGTATGTTTGATGGGGCAAGAGGAGCTGATTATTAGCACTAAGCAAAGCCCTATCCAATTTCCTTCCCAATTATCATGAGGACACTAGAAACGTGAATCTCAATATTCTAATTTAGTTCTCACAACATGCTCTTTGTCATTTTGACCTGTGCTCACTCATGGTAACTCCCATCGCAAATCTTACCCCCACTTCAGTGCCTCTTGACCACATTACTCCACATGCTATCCTGACAAGAATGGTTAATAGACCCATTTCCTTGGGCAGGGTCGAGCTAAAGCGGAGCAGATCAGGGAGATGAAAAGAGATTGGATGGGGAACAAAACCCTCCACTGTCCTTAGCAGCTCAGGAGCTGCAGGGAAGCTACATGTAGGGCATTAGTGCATAGTTCTAACTAATTATATCTCCAGTGAATCGCTCCTCAAGGCGTGGCCGTGTATCTTTCTCTGCTGTTGCACTGGGACATGAATACCGCCGCTGCACTGAGGATAATATGTGAGCATGAGGCTGGGTGAGTGTCTAGCTTTGTCTCTTTGCTGCCTGTGTCACTCTCTGCAGGGCACAAAGACTGAAGAACAGAAATTAGTGTGATGGAGATGTGGCACAATGCTCCCGCTGTCACTCTGGGTTAATATATCTAAGGGTGACACCATCAAGGAAATTGGTTTTCAGGGTGAGGACTCAAGGCCAAATACAAGAGCCTGGCAATAATGGCAAAGGATGAGTAGCAAATATGGCTCTCCATCTCGCTCATGGTAAAGCTGTCAGTGCTACAAATCCAGACGCAGACTCCTCCTCATTGTCAAAAAAGAGGAAACAGGCACCCTGAACTGTCACAGCATGCAGTAAAGGCTTTTTTTATTTAAATATATCACCCTGAAACACTTTTATAAAAAATGCCTGCTTTGTGGGTAGTTTAGCTAACATAACACAAAACAAGCTAATTCATCAACTATATTACCCATCAATGCGCCGACCAATCAGAGCAGACTTAGAGCTAAAACATTAAGAAGATTGGCTATGTAAGGAAATATCTAATGAAAAATCTCTTTCTCACATCCCACCTGCTCTTTCAGTACCAGCCACAACCCTGGCACAAATTATCCTTGCTCTATTTATTTCAATTAAAATTCTAAATAGATAAATGATACAAAATGACCACAAACCACATAATCATAAAAAAGAAGGCCCTCCATAAATGATAAAACATTTCAAACATTTCATGCCACCTTTTTGTCCTGATTGAATCAATAATGAGTTTTTTGTCCAGGTTCATCCTATTAGCTTCTGCACTCAAGTTACATTTTCCCACAAAAAAGAAAATAAAAACAGACTTGTATCCTGCAAGCTTCACGACAACCAGCTTTGTCTCTGTAAAGTATAAATATGACTAGTTTGCATTTGTGTACAGGATCACAACAAGACAGAGTAAAAAGGTGATCTAAGTGATATAAATATGGAATAGTAGCGTGATTTGTACTGTACTGTGTTGGACATTTTCTGTCTACTAAATCACTACTCTCACACGTCAGTTCTGTGTGCATAAACGAGTAAAGAGAAGGATTTGTTTTGGCCGATCAGAGGCGTCTACTTCCACAGGAGATAAAATGCTGTATTACAGCAGGCTGGACCCTTTTTTTCCTGGAGCCTATCAGGGACGACAGCATGGCAACCTTCTCTTTCTCCTTTTCTTCCCATCTTTATTTCCATACCCTGACAAATAGAGCGGCTCTCTGAAGTTGCCGTCCTTTGTGATCTGTGACAAACGCACTGGTAGCTGTCAGTGGAGAGGGAGGATACGGGCACTGATGTGCTTTCTGAGGTAATGCTTAGCCTTTCATGTTGAGGCAGAGGAACCAAAGACCTGTCTCCTCCCTGTGTGTCTGCCTGCCAAGAGGAAAGTGTAAGTGCAAGAATTTTAGCATGTCTCTCTAATCCACTGGCTTCTCAAAGGTCAGTCTCATTTATAATAAATGGGTAGTTCAGCGCAAAGCTCTTTGATATCGGGAAACAATTTAGAGCTGTCTCACACTCAATGTGCTGGGGGACCAATAAAAAATAAAAACAATTTTAATGTATTGCGAACTTCAGGTCAGCGTGTATTTCCTTATGAAACTCACAGTAGGTTTTATTAGTCCCAGGTGACTACCATACTAACATCAGCATGTCATTGCCAGAATGGTGCCAGATGTTTTTTGTTAGAATAAAAGTGAGATCCGAGGATTAGGGATGTTAATGTTTCAACAGGTTGTGTGACGAGGACGTTTCTTTATCATAATCATTATGGAGAATGTGAAGATTAGAGTAAACCTCATATATGAACCTTTTCTTTTCATGATCACCTCCAGCATATGACCAAGTCACAAATAAACACGTCCTAAAGGATTATTGCCTAAAGTGTTTGAAGGTCCAGTTTTTTTTCACAACAGCTCAAACTGGCAGATGTCAAGATTATCCTCACGTTGCGTTCAGTGAGTCACGCTCCTTGAAAATGCACGGTTTGGCAGCCGTCCACCTTGTCCTATCAGAGGCACACTGAGGTATTAGGCCACATTAGTCTCATTTCCAATTCACTGACTAGGCCAGATCGATTTCCTTCATTTTCATGCACAGATGGGATTAAATGACCAGATTAAAGATGAACTCCTGGCACTGTCCACCAGACAGATTTATCGTTCCCAAGATGAACCCAAATGCAGTGAAGCAGACAAGACACGATTTTCCTCTTTAAAGTTTTATTCAAGCCTGGAAAGTTTATTAGAAGTTTATAACTAAAATGTTACCTCAGAGTGAAAAGTGGCAATCCTGAAGATTTGAAGGTTTATGGTGCAACCACTCATTTTTAGTATGAAGATATGAACTAAATGTCTGCATTTTTAGGTAGTAACAAACCTTCCCATTGCTGTGCTGTCACACTAATAGCTTTTCTCTGGCAAAACCCGAACTGGCATTTACTATGCTGCGGCCACAGGAATTTAAACACTCCAGATTCATTTCACAAGTCTGACTTTTCAGTCAGGAGCAAAGATCAATGCCCTGATTTAAAACCTGCAAACTTGAAAAGACAGAAATGCCATGTGTCTCGTTAAAACTGATCACGGCACGATTTAGAAGTTGAGCTTCTTGCTGTTCATTAATGGGTGAAAATATGGAGGAAAAAATGTCTGATTTCATCATGTCAACTCCAGAACTCTATAATCTACAACATTAAACTGGATGAACTTACAGGTGTCATCAAATGCTGAAATTTTTTAATCATTTCATTTTACTCAACAAAACTCACTTGAAGCGATTCAACTGCAGCTTTTAGAGATACATGAAATAATTTAAAGTATAGCTATAAATAAATAATTGTGCATACACAGATAGACACACACAAGTTCTATAAAATACCTTAAATACAGTAGATTTAATAACAAAAAATATGTATGAAAAGGATTAAATTGAAAATTTTTAAACATACCAGGTCTTTCTGCACTAATAGTTGTTTGGGCTCAAATTCTGTGACAACATGGCAATAATGATGAAGGTCAAACCATAATTCTAACAATACTTTTTTGGATTTGTTGATTTCTTTCAGAATTTCCATGGTGTACAGCTGCCAGGCAACCACACACAGCGATGGACCCCCTTAAGATTTTTCTTACTTAATTTTTATTTCCATTTCCTTTGCTAGCCTGTGTGAGGTCCGCACCTTGGAGGGTAGGTCTCCTTGCTGTGACACCACACTGTGAACATTTTTTCCACTCAGGAAAGGAAAACTCAACCAAAACACATCATCAGTCATCAGTAATTTGCTCCAGACTTTATTGTATTGTGTGCACTTGTGTGCGTGTGTATGTGTGTCTGTGTGTGTGTGTGTGTGTTTGTCTCAGGCACTCAGTCCCTCAGGTGAAAACATTTCAGGCTCATCTTTTCCCTGCAGAACTCTGATTTCTGTGGAGACTGGCTACAGTGTTGGTTTTAGTTTGATTCTCACATAATTCTCTTTCTGAACAAATAAAACTTTTAGCAGCATTAAAAACACAGAGATCATGTTTGCATATGTTGTACATTTGCCATACAATATATGTAAAAAGCAAGCTCTCAACTTTAAAATATTCTCGCAAAAGGCTGAGAACAACTTCAGACCTGTAGCTGAGGTTTTATTTACAGCTCACGGCTGGACACTCCTGCTCTACAGGATGTCTGGAGCTCAGGAAGTGCACGCCTTTGACTTGGAAGCTTCGCTGATTTGATCTTCAACATCCTGAGCTCACATATTAGTGCGTTTTCTGAATCTAATAATTCTAATGTTGCATAATGGTATGAAAGTGGCTATTACCTGTTTGTCGGTATAAACCTCAGTTTCAGACATGGTGAGCACAGAGAGTCTCCAGAACATGACTGAATACAGCTGGAAAAAAGCCAAACAATGATTCCTGAAGCATCACTGGAAAACTGCAGCAGTACCTGTGTAGCCCAAAGTGTTGTCGTCTTGATGTTCGGAGGTGGGAGCGGCTGTTGCCCCTTCGCCGGCACCATCCTGAGTGACTCCAGACTCTGTCAACAATAACACCACAGGGACTGAGAAACTGGATGCATTCGGCCTGCTTTCCACACCCATGGTCCAGACCTCCAGCCCTCTGCATCCGTGATGCAAGCAGAGAGCAAAGACGCTAAGAAACACCAGGCTCCATCTCTTTTTCTGGTATCCAAACATCCACATCATTAAAAAAAGGGGGGGGAGGGAACTTCCACAGTCCAAACACTTGTGTAAAATCCAATTTATGTCCTTGCAGTGGACAAATTACAAATGCTAATTTCAGTCAGTCGATCCGTAAGTATTAGAGTTTTCAGCTTTTCTCTGGGTACAGCATGAGCTTGTCCTCCTGTCCCGTGTTGGGCTTGTGTGTGTTAAACAGAGTTATCTCTACCATATCAGTTGCAATAAGTGGCTGCACCCCGAAAAGGAGCACATGGGCAGGACAAGGGGGGTGGGCCAAGGCCCCACTCTCTGTGGTTGACAATGCAAAAAAACACACTGTGCACACACTTCTGATGCAAATACACTGATGCTCCATTAATTGCTAATCAGTTCCTTTTGATTCAGGGCTTTCTTCGTGCCTGACATGTATGCGGATTGACAGGTTGAGTGCGCGCGACAGGCGGTGTGAGGGCGGGACAGTGAGGGGGAGGAGAAAGAAGAAAGGCCATAAAGGTTGGGGTGTGTATGGCTCATCAAGGAGACAGGAGGCCAACTGTGCCCTTATGACGGCTCTGTGTGAAATAAATCAGACTCAGCCATGCCCATTCTCTTTGTACACCACTGACAGGGGGTTAATTTGGGCTGGGTGGTCAGGGTGGGGAGGTGAGTGGAATCTTAATCATCCAACCCCTTCGGCTGAGTGAGTGGCAGTCTGTCGGAAGTATCTTTTCCCTCAATGAGATCTGGCTTCGCCTCAGATAAATAGCAGACGGGCTGATAGAATCGTTCATTGGAGACTACTTTAGATCACCGGAGTGTGAAGAGGAAGGTGACCCATCATTTCAGTTGCCACTCCCTCCATTATAAAATTGACAGTAAAAATCTAAGCAGGCTTTTCCTACACCATGATGACCTGAACTTACATTCATATCAACAAAAACAAAGAAGGTTCCACATGCAGAGATCATGCCCCCGGCTGTGCCTGTAGCACTGCAATTAATGTGACAGTAAAATGGCTTCATGCTGTGCTGAAGTTATTATCCGGCACTTCTCGGTCTGGCCGTTAATGTAGAAAGCAAAATCTGACTGACAACACTGAATGAAAGCACAGCCTGGGAGTCAAACAAAGATAAACACGCAGGTTTGCTCAGAATCATGCACATGAATGAAGCATGATGATGAACCAAGCACATGAGATGAGCGTGGCCCAACACAGACTTCAACAGGAGATGATACGTGTTGTCTATCACTGATAGCCTGACAGCAGCTCAGTGTTTTCATTTTGTTGGGTCAAAAAAGAATTTTAGTCTTGAGAGAAATTACAAATACAGCACTGCAAACCAGAAAAACATCAATAAACAGAAGTACAACATTAAAAAATAAAAAAAAAGCAATCGTTTTAAGCACAAATATAATTTTAAGATATTTTTAACAGAACTTGAAAAGGTTTTGCTTTTTTGTTTTCTTTTGTTACTGTTTTCCTGGGGTGTGTGTGTGTGTGGAGGGTGGGGTGCTATTTATTCTCACAGAAAGTTGTATACATGATGACTAGCAACAATAAACCAATAAATTCTGACACCAACTTGGTGCTTAAAACAAAACAAAAAAATAAAAATAAAATTCATAGTACAGCCCATGAGTGAGTGCAGTCTTCACAGAGAATAGATGATAAATGACTTGAAATACATTTTGTTTCAGTTTTATGTTAAATATAATTGGAAAGACCCATTTTCAACATTGTGACATAACAGGAACTGAAGTTTTTTTCATTTATCTTTTTAAAAATGTTCAACTGAATAAATAGCAGGAACATAAAAGATTAAAAGCATGAATTCTTCAGCAAATGTTAACTTATCTATTACTGATGTATCCTTTGTCATCTACGTTTGCTGTCCACAGTGAAAATATATGAGCAGTTAATGGTTGAAAACTTATGCAGAACTGGCAACTGGTCTTTAAGTTTGGATCATTTTGTCAACAACAACAAATTCTACAATTCATCGGAACTAATACAGTTTTATAAAATAGATATTAAGATACAATTCTTGACAAAAAATCTCAGCTAGAAGAGTCTTTATGTCTTCATGTGGACACTCAGTCTGATTCTGTGGGTGGTCCACAGTCAGAAGTCCAATTAGAGACCATTTCAGAGTTCATTAACAGGTGGCGGACTCAGCTGCCCCTGGGGCATCAGGATAGAGAAGCAGGACCAAAGTGTTGCCTCGCTATCTCCTTTTAGTCTCTAGACTGCAACATACACCAGATCCCTGCTGGCTAATTAGTGTGGCACATGTGCAGATAACTGACTCCTTATTAAAAGATACAAAGGCAGGCCGGCCTCCCCCTTCCCCCTGCCTTTATTCATTCTGCCCCCTGAGTCTTCCTCAAACAAGAGAGCATGTCTTTTTCCCTCACTCTCTTCATCATAAGCCTTTCTTTATGGACCAATTCACCGGGTGCAGGCTTTGGGCTTTGGGTTTTCACACTGCACAATGGCCAAGTCCACAATCTAGATTTGACTTGAATTCTTGTTTGCGACACAGCGACCACAGTGTGTAGGCTTACGAACCCTGCGCAGCCGGGCATGACAAAAAACCTGAATCACTGGCCGTGCTATTGAAGTCGTGTGATTCGACAAATGTTGGGAGTTCTTAATAGATATGAAGGAAGAGCACAAGGAGGTAAGCGTTTTTTCATTGCTATCTTGTTAGCGGCATCAGCACTCCAACCCTGGAAGCTCATATAAGTGACGGATGGGTCCAAAATCATGAGACAGGGGAGAGTAACTCTTCGGCTTCTTAACAGAACTGACTGATTATTTGCTGTAGGACAAGCACCCTATATAAAAGCTGATCAAGAGGAAACATTATTCTGTAAGAGACCCCAAGCCAATTCAGTGATTAAATTGGATTCTAACATCTGATTAACTTTTTGTCAGATGACAGAGAAAAAAATGATCAGCCAAAAAGAATGCTAATTATGGGGCACAATCAGCAAAATTTCAAATTTTCACACCTTTCATTTGCCGCAGAACTTTTAAATGAGATTTATAAACCTGAGAATCAAATACTTATCATGTTTTTATTATTATCTTGACCATTTTTAGACCTGGATTTGTAATCGCTATTAGAGAGAGAGACAAAAGCAGGATTTTTTAAGCAGAAAGGAATGTGCCCGCTTCATCTGTTTCCATGGCAAAATTAAACTCATTTCCATTTTGATTAAACTTTTTGCCTGTTTTGTTTTGTGCATGACTAATGGGGTTTTAATCAGTCCTTCAGGGAGAACTTGAACACAGCACACACCAGACACAGTGACAGGGGAGAAACTGTCTATGCTTCTTTCGGAAAATTTAACTTATTGGAAATGATGATGTGTGAACTAGTACTAATTCATTATAAATATACATTAATAAAGACAAAAAACTTGGGAGGAGTTTTCACAAAGTTGTGCCCAATAATAGCATAACATATGGTGTAAGATAGCTGTCAATTAGAATTTGTGTGCACAAAACCACAACCGTGCATAATCATATAAAGTTGTGCATAAACAAAAAATTGTAAATTCA
>JAVQJG010022978.1:0-10965 GCA_036024015.1 Craterocephalus amniculus
CTGAAAGAAACAGCACAGAGAAACAACTTTATTGTTCTCTTCCAAACTACTAAAACATAAAAGTTCTGTCAAAATAAATCATGAGAAAACAAAATGAACTTGTTTCATCCTCAGACAGGAACGCCCTGAAATACAACAAACTTGCTCACCATGTAAAGCTAAAGTAATGATCATCTGCTGCAAATGTGGAGCTTAAACAAAGATGAAACTTACTTTCTAGCTTTACTAAATGATGCTTGTGTTTTTTATTCTTTAACAAAACCTCTGACTGTGTGGGCATAGGTGGCTGTTTAGTGGGACCCTCCAGCCAATGACCTGCAGGCTTCCAGGTGAGAGTCTTTAATATATTCTGACACTGTTTATTACATTTTTGTCCACGTTTTGGAAAAGCTATCATCTGTCTCGATTTCTGAGGCCTTGCTGGGCTTCATGTGTACACATGATGGCAGCATGGGGATTCAGGTTGCTGGTTAGGGTTGACCGCGGAGTCAGAACAGAGATGGATGGGAGTGAGTGAGGGTTTCTGTTTTTAAAGGGCCTAATTTAGTTTGCCACAATGCGTATAATTACAATGGAGTTGTGTTGTTAATGGTTTATTTATATATTTGGAAAGTGAGGGCCCTTCACTGAGTATAATGGTTGAACCTGTACTGCATAAGTGCTGTGTAATGGTGTGGCTGGGACAGAGGGGTGAGGCCTGATGCTGCATATATATATATACCAGTAAAATAAAGTTAAGAACTGTGAAAAACAACAGTGGAGATTTTGTCATTCGTGTGTGAGCCTTCACCTGCTCTGAGGGTTCTTTTACGCCATAACCTGACAGGGCCACTTCAGTCGAGCTGTTTAATTACTGCTCTTTGTGGACTTAAACACTGGGCTGTTTTCAGCTTGCAGCCAGAGCTTCATCAGTCATTCCAGGCAGATTTTTGGCCACCAGGAGCATCAAATTATAATTTTCAGGAGACAGTTTGAGGGGAAACTGTCTCTTTATCACAAGTACCCAATTTCATTTGTTCTTACAGTACTGGAAATACTTTAGCCATCTACACTCAGACACTTCATCAGGTCACCTTCTAGTACCAGGTTGGTCTTCTTTTTCCTCCAGAACTGCCTTCAATCTTGGTGTCATAGAACCAACAAGGTGATGGAAACCTTCCTCAGAGGTTCTGCTCCATATTGACATGAAGCATCACACAGTTGCTGCATCCATGATGAGAATCTCCCATTCCACCACATCCCAAAGGTGGAATATAGGACTGGTTCCAGCGTCACTGCTCCAGCTCCAAAGGTCATCGAGAAACCGTGAAGAATTCAGGAGCGCCCATCCACCAGTCGTTGGAAGTTTCAGAAAAACAAACTCATGGACGTTGCTCAAACTATCAATACAACAAAGTTTCACATCTCAGCCATTAGCATCTCATTAATGTGACGACGCACAGCCAGCCTGTCAGACTGCTCTGCATCCTGCACCTTCTTTTCCTCCTGATCAGTAAAATGAGGACGCCATCAGCCGGGTTTGCTGGATGGATGAACCACCAGGGCTCCGCTTGTCTACATTATGACTAAATGAGTCATCAGAAGTGAACTTTTCTGCGCACGCCTCGGCCTGAGGATCGGAGGCCCTGCCTATAAGAGGCTTTATGAATTTAACATGCAAGTGTTAAAAGAGCGTGGTGAGTCGACAGCTGGAAAGAGAAGGAGCATCTCTTCATGGATGTGTACTCGGCTACAGATCACTCAGTCATACTAACACAACAGAGGGGAGGGGGCTGCAAATACAAACAAGGCAGCTGCAGCAGCACAAAGTTTCCGCGAGAACATCACTGGAGCTTGTTTTCCTCGTGATGTGACAGCCCCGCTACCCTAAGGAGAAGTAAAATGCCAAAAAAAACCGCTACAAGAAGTTGAAGAGGAGGCGACGTTTAGAGGCGCGATGCGCTGGGCACAAACACACAGCAGGTTTGTGTTGGCTGCAACGGAGGCAGAACCTCCTCCATTTATCTCCATGTCGTTACGTCTGGCTGCCGTCTGTTCGTCTCTGTTTACTTAACGCAGAACGGCGCCGCCACCTGGGTTTGAGGCGCGAGTGGCAGCTGGGCGCGTCGCCGGGCCGTTCCGGCTGCTCCCGCTCGCCCAGGATGCATTATGGCTGTGCTCTGAGAGGAGAGAGGCAGGCTGCGTGCTGGAGCTGTTACCCCCCTCCTCCACCCAGTTTGATGCCTCTCTGTTCTCAAGGTCTGCCTCTCCACGTATAAGCTAGCCTGATTTATTATTCATTCAGCCATGCAACACCTATTCATTCTTCTGGCACTTTAAAATTCTCTAAGTACTGTGGACTTCCACAGCTTACGGAGGAAGACTGCCTGACTTTCATCTCTGCTTACGGGAGAATAAGAGAAGGGCAAAGAAGTGACAGTTAAGCCTGGCAGTGAATAATGATCCTCTGGGCGAGCTCCATCTCCATTATCTTCACCATCATCGCGATCATAATCAACGTCCTTATCAGCTGTGTACATTTTGCTTTGACAGTATTGCGAGTGTATGAAGATAGTGTCAGCAGCGGCGGCGTGCTGGATTTGAAAACATGTGAGACTCATGAAGCCACAGGGAGGATCCGTTTGATCCGGGATAACAGGACGCAAGATAGCAGGGAAGCTAACATCAGCTGAAACACACAGAATATGGCTGATTTCTCAAAAGAGGCCTCTTATCAACGTGCGGCACCAAGAGAATCCAACACAAGAATTTTCTTTTCTCTGGGTTATTGTGCAGGAGACGGAGGAGTAAAAAATGGACCGGTTCATCCCGGGAGCTGCAGGAAAATGGACTCTCTCAGGTTCTGCTGGTTTTATGATTTAACTTTCTGAGACACCTACTTTATCCAGGATAGAACTGCAAAAATTATGCAACATTCCTGAATCTACTGCCAGTCTAACGGGTAAGAAAGTGAAGTGGTTTAGTGACACACGCAAACCTAGATCCAGCTTTATTCTTCATCACTGTCAGAACCCTCTCAGACAAGCTTTGCTGTTCCTTAGGTTCGTCTCCAGGAAGTTCTCCGGATGCTCTTTTTTGGATGTTCTCCGTCTAGATGCTCCCACACTGCTTCGGTAATGTTGAGGTCCAGATTGTGGGGAGGACCCATCCCTCCATCAGACCTGCTGTCGCTGACTTTCAGTCCAGTTCTTGTGTCATGTGCAGCGGTGGGGAAATAAGAAGCTTCGTCCACTAGGGGCTGGCTCAGTCAGTCCCCACAGACTCCCATGTTAAAAAGACCGACTTCACAGCAGAAATAAACACCAAATCTTTTTAGATTTAAAAGGTCATCACAGGAGGGGGGGGGGTATTTATAACTCATCTGTTTAGATGATATGTAATCTGGAAAAGTGTGTTTTTGATTGACCGTTGCCAGATATCAAGTACAACTACCGTGTATAGCTAGCTAACAGTGTGCATTGGCTTTAGCCGGCCGACCTCCGTTAGCTGGTTAGCTCCTGCTAGCTCCGGGTTAGCTTTGTTAGCTCTTAGCTACAGGCAGCTCAGAGTTTAATGGGTGTCAATCATACGTCCCCACGCTCACAGCCCCCCTGTCAACGCCATCCATTTTCTACAAGTGATGAGACACGCAACTCTGCCAAGATGCCGACAGTAGGAACCTTCAGGTCACGTGGCCGAAGGTTTACAATGTGGTCAATGTTTCTTTACCTCGGGGTGCAAAAAAACTGAAAAACAACTTAAATAGCTTTCAGTTCTTACAGATTCTGAGATTTGCTACTCCACACATGGCTGATTCACTTCCCAACAGATTTCTCTGGACAGTCTGAAACCGACCTCTGACTCAGCCTGGTTGGATGCACTTTGGATTCAGGCCATGGTTATATTTGGGCCTAGCCAGTTACCCTTCCACTATGATACGTGAGTATGAAAGACCTAACATGTCCAATGCTGAAACTCTATGGGGAACAGACTCATGACTTTCTGCTGCAGCAAACTCACTGTTGCCAGATGCAAGTGTTACCAAAATCTCTGCAGACATCTTTGAGTTACTTTAATGGTGGTTTTTGTCAGATGACAGTCTTAATGAGCTGCTTTTATATTGCTGAAAAAATAAAAAATAGAAAATCTTTCCTTTTCTCCATTTATTTATTTATTCTTTAAACAGAAAAATTCAAAAACCTGTAGGAGCTCTGGAGCTGCTTAATCCCACGATAATCTACTTGGTCTCAGGGATCTGTTGACCTCCGATGAGAGCTTTGATGTTGAATGATTTTCGTGGAACTAACATGTTGATGTGCGTCATTAAAAGTCTGGATTTGCTCTGGTTTTGTGCAGCATAGTGCGAACATGCTCAGAGGGGAATTTCTAAGTGGTTGCACCCGATGGTGTGGATGCACGAATAGTTTGACCGAAATAACTGAAAAAAATAAATGAGTAAATAAAATAAAGGGCCCTGCGATGGACTGGTGACCTGTCCACGGTGTACCTTCCCTCTCATCTAGTAAAATGGACTGAAGTGAAATAAACTCAGCCGTTCATCACAAACCACTGAAAAGCCGGCATATATCTGCCGGGCCTGGAAGTCGCGCTAAAACTTGTGCAGAACTTAAAGGAGAATAAAGTAAGTTAAGCAGTTCTGATGGAAAGGGGGTCGGACTCAGTTTTTTTCTTCCTTTCATTTCCCTCTGCTCCATGCTGCTAAAACAAAGCAAATTTTCCTCTTGAGGCCACATAAAAGATTTTTTATTCCACATCTAAATTATGGGAGCTTTTTCTATGAGGTTCTGTTTTCAAGTGAAGTGTTCAAAGCGAGATAAAGAGCATGACAGGCGAGCAAGAGGCTGTTTTCCTACCTTGACTTTCGAATCAGATCAGAAAAGGCTCCAATTATGAAGAGCTTCTTGGGTGCAGAGGTGCCATGCTTGGTGGATTAAACTTCTGGCTGAGGCAATTTATTCTTGCAATCTGTGATGCGGTGGCTCTTTACTTCAGCAGAGCTGTTATGGGGCTTGTTTCTAACTGCAGCTTGATTTTTGGATGGAGCACTTCATAACTCAGATGAAAACTCACATTTATCACCACTGGCCGGTAAAAACCTCCAGCATCCGTTTCCCGACGTGCAGGGCGTGTTTTCTGTTCTTACCTGGACAGCCACCACAGACAGCACCTCCACAGAGATCCTGTTGAACTCGTCGAAGCAGCCCCATGCTCCGGTCTGAGCCAGGCCTTTGTATATGTTGCCACAAGACTGTTGGACAGACAGAAGTCTCAGATCCTTATTATGCTTCTTAACCTGGACCAGAATCTTTATTATCAGGACTAAAAAACATCAAACAGTACATATTTGGCTGTGGAGGTAAATTACCTTTTAAAAAATATCAAAAATGCAATACTTTTAAAACAGCAATCAGACAAAAATAAAGAATAAAAGTTGTTAGCAGCAGCAGCTCTGAAAAGGTGTTTTTTGTTTAGTTATTTAAACAATGTTTGGTCAGGGCGTGCACGGATAAAATCCAGCAAAATCCAGCAAAATCCAGACGCTGGTGGCTTCATGTGAGAATCAGACCATGAAAGACTTTCACTGAATTAAGGAACCAAGTAAAAATAAGACGTGTTACAAAGTCCATGGAAGTTAAAGGCTGTTTGTTTTCAGCTGGACTCTCTGACGTCGCTGGATCGTAACTCACGCTGCTTCTCCAGTTTCCCTCCGACTCTCCCAGAGTGTTTTCCAGTTGTAGTTCACTTAAAACAAGTCCATCATATGATCCATATTAGCCCAGTTTATAACGGTGTTCATTATGTGTAGCTCATATATATGATTATATAACTGTGGAAACTACTAAATACACAAAATCCTCTATTTTATTTCTCCATCATGAAAAGACATTGAAGAGGAAAACCTCCATCAGGACCTGAACCAGGAAGGAAAAATAAAGAACTAACTGTACTAGCGTGTATGTTTCTGACCTGGGTCTCACACTGATTCAACCTGGAGCTGATGGAAGATAAAACGGGACATTTTAGCCTCCAAACATCAAGCAGAGAGCAGCTGGACCAGGAAGCAGCAGCGACTCACTGTTCTCTAACGTTACCGGGCCAACAAAACAGTTTGATGCAAACAACAGCTGACTGGACCACCGATTCCAGCCCGCCTGTACCGTAGAGGTGTGCGTGTGTGTATGTGTGTGTGTGAGGCTCTGAAGCCAGCTTCTGCTGCAGATGCTCCTCCTGGAGTACATTAGCACGCCTCCCTGAAGACACCATGCTGTGAAATGTATAGCCAGGGCTGCAGTCTAATGAAAGCCCGCCGGTGTGGGGGGTGTGGGGGGCAACAAGAGGCCAGATCACAAGATCACACATCTCCTTTCACCACTTTATCTGAATAGGGTGTGAGGAGCAACGTTTGGAGCCTGTAATAAAGCAGCAGGGTCTGGCAACAGTAGAATCGGGTCAAATGAATCAGCTCGTCTTTAAAAGACGGACGCAAACGGGAGATGAAAAGGAAAAAAGATGAAAAGAGGGGAGCGTGAAGGTGGGCTGACAGCTTCAATGACAAATGCAGACCATAACGCTGACAAAGCCAGAGATGAAAAGAAACAAGGCCCGTGAATGTGCATCAGCTGCGTGTTTGCTCACCTTGTAGTCCATCTGCTCGGAGCAGTTGAACACGTACACCATGACGCCGAGGGCCCGGCCCAAGTCTTTGGTGGTCTCCGTCTTCCCTGTGCCTGCAGGCCCCGCCGGAGCTCCACTCATGGTCAGATGGAGGGACTGAGTCAAGGTGATGTAACATCTGAGTGCAGAGGAGATGTGCACGCATCAGCAGGGAGGACTGCGCTCTGACGGCGCGACACGACATCCGGCTTTCTGCTCCTTCATCACAGCTTTCACTCATCCATTCACAGCAGCCACTCACACAGAAAAGGATCAGAGAAATCTCAATATTTTAGTGACTCTGTTAAAATATGGCCGTTCATTTCCTGTAAATAACAGGAAATATAAAACCTCCGGTCTATGGAAGCGTGGGAAAACTTTTTAACTCACCTCAGCTGAGGCTACCGATAGAAAGCGGGGGCTTAAAGCTGTTAACTGTTCGGAAATATTCCAGGCAGCGTTTCTGTACAGGCATGTCAAAAAGCAGATTTAACGGCATTCATTACCAGGTTTTAGAATTAGATACAACTTCTCATCAAGGAATTGTGGGCCGAAATGCAGAAGCAGAGCATCAGAAACTCCTCCTTGACATTTCCATAGGAATTAGGAGGACTAGTAGGACAGGAGCGACATGTCCGACTCTCCAGGCCTCAGCTATCATACTAATGTTCAGTTCATGACAGAACCATGAGGAAAAGATGGAGCCAGTATGGCTTATTTGGAAGGTTTTCAGGAGAAAATCGAACGTGGCCGCATGGCTTAGGCTGGCAAAGCTGCATCTGACCAAACCACAAGACTTCTGAGACAATGACCTTTATACAGACCAGACCAACATGGTCAGAATGCAGCAAAGCAAGCCTCTCATCCCACCTGTTACATGGAGGAGGGAAGGTGACAGGGACTTGTTCTGCAGCTGCAGGACCTGGACACCCTGCAGTCACTGAGTGGACTTTATGTCTTTTGTCCAACAGCTAAAGCTTAAAACAGGTCCAACAGATGAGATGTAAAAACAAACATCAGAAGGAAACAGACATCAAACAACACGTATGGACCGTTGGACGGACAGGACACGTAGATAAAAGGATGCTGTGAACATGAACGGAGGACGTAAGCTGGACATCACGTAGTTAGGATGTCTGTGTTTTATGCTTTATTTGCATTCAGGAAGGTCAGAAATGGGCTCCAGGTCTCTTCAAAGGCTGACACAAGCTTCTTTTTCTCAGCGTTGCTTTTTTTCCAATTGGACTAAGGGTAAGATAAAGATAAGCTATAATCTCCCATAGTATACATATTATATATGACTGTTAACAAGCACTGTTCCTTTTTAAGATAAAAAATAAAGATATTAATAAATAGGATTAAATAAATTAGTCAGGTGTGTTACTGACAAGTTTTTAAATTGGGGTGAGATGAGTAATCTAGAGAGATCACCAAGGAGACGGAGGGCAGCTGATGTTGGGATGGTTGAGAGTCTCGGTGATGCATGGTGAGGTAAGTGGTTGGCATGGCGATGGCTGCGTGTTTGTACCGATGCTGCACTGTGTGAAGATATCTGAATCAGCCAGTCCCATCGGATACATTTTACTTTTGTGAATAACATCATACGTTGGTGTTGTTGGTCATGGAAAGGACGTGTTTCCAAAGATCAGGGCTGGGTTGGGGGATCCAGGGCTTTATGGTGGGTGGGAGTGTTTTCGTGTTGGTGCTGCAGGTAGAATTTGCAGAATTATTGATTTAAATAATTCCTTTAATTAATGGAGATGATTTTACTGCATTATGTTATACATGGATCTTTTCTTTCACTTGTAATTTCAGTTGTTGGTATTGAAGAAAGTTCTGTTCTCATGTGTGAAATGATATTAATTTTAAACTTAAGAGCCAGTAAGACGAAGATGTCCTGATAGACCAAACATTCCTACAAATGTTTGATTCCTGTGAATTAATAAGCTGTTTGCTGCTTACACAAATACATGAATTACAGTTTACAGTTTTTCCTTTTGTCCAAGCTTTTATTATCACCATTATATCACAGCTGCAGAAAAGGTACTTCTCTCTTATTTATCCTTATGTACTTTTCAAAGATATGTTAAAAAATCTGAATTTCTTCAGCAGCAAACCAGTAAATGGTACAAAGAACAGAATCTGAGTTGTTATAGGATAATCTAATCTGCTCCCGTGCCTCTCACAGAGCGATTAGTGACAGGACTAATGACCGGCCCGTCCTCCGAGTATCAATAACAAGCAGCAGCGAACCCACAGAGACAATCAGGACTTCATTGATCAAGCCCATAAATGCGGTGGTTTCCTTGAATATATTCAATACACCAACGATTTTACGGAGTTACTGCTTAACAGATGATGCATGGAAGCAGTAAATACTGGGAAGCATAAGCAGAGACAGACACACACACACACACACACACACACACACACAAGACAAATGATCCCATCTGTACACAGTGTATCATCCGAATGGCGCTGCCAAGAGGCTTTATGGCGCTCCGTTGAAACACACAATGAGTGGTGGAGAAGGCTGCTGAGGATGTCCTGCATCCGCCCGCTAACTTCAGACCCCACCCAGATCCCACCGGGCTGGGACCAGGTGGGACCAGGTTTTATCACAGCGTCTCTAATAGTGACCACGTGTCCATCGGTTCCCTGGCTGGACTTCCTGTGTGTGTGGTCGTGTGTGTATACTGGGACAAATATTCCTGTCACTTTGAATAATGGTGCACATTCGGAGATCCTGCAGTAAGTATTGAGCCAACGGGAACATCATGCCGATAACATTCCTGCTTCTATACATTAGGCTGAGTTCCTTCAGTCTAATTACCCTGCTGCAGAGGCTGAACACACCATACGGGCCAGAGTCAGCTGATGGGAACCAAGTCTGTGCTGTGCAGACTGCTAAAATACTGAGTATTACAACATGTACTTTAAATGAGCATTTCTCCTCAGGACCCACAGTCCTGCGTGTCTTAGACGTGTTCCAACACCGCCCAACAGGCAGGCATCGGTGGAGAATTGAGAAGCGTATGCACAAGTGCCGAACATTGCATTTTTTCTCCTCATCCACTAGGAGCTGACTCTAAAAAGGAGTCAGTCCCGGACTCCCGTGTTAAAAAGGCAGCCCAAAAGTCAATGGGTGTCGATCATCCCTCCCCATGCTTCCAGCCCATTCAGCATTATCTCGTCGCCCATTCTTCTGACACATAAATGTCCTCGTCATCTTATCTGCTGCCTGTTAACGAGCCATGCAGGTGTGTAACAGAAGGCTTACCTGGAAAACATGCAGGGCGGTGTGTCCTGACGAGCAGGGCTGAAAAACACTGCTTCATATGGATTTTTAAATTCTCTATGTTGGTGAAGTGAAATTTGAAAAAAATAAAGTGATTCATATGCATGTTCACCCCTACATAAATGGGATTTCATCACCATGGTGAAGCATGGTGGTGGCGGCGGCGTGCTGTGGGAATGGTTTTCATCAATTAAGGTAATAAAGGATGGTGCCAAATACAGGAAAGTTGTTTTGAGACTTGTAGAGACTTGAAACTGGTCCATGGTACCAACTGGTATGTTAGTACCAAGGCCGATTTCTCTTTTCGTGCAGGATCTCATGCTTCAGGAGTCTAAGGGAGCTTGGCTTCCCTGAAATGTAGTTATTAGGTTATATTTTCTATAAGTTTCCAGCATTTCTTAAACAATTAGCATGAATTGATCAGCCTTGTGTGGTTGCTACAACCCAGTTCTTGTATTTCATCATTTTTCCAAAGCAGGTTTCTGCAATAACCCCCAGCTGCAGACTGCAGAACGGGGCGAGGCTGGATATTGGGCGGGTTGGACATCCAGGGGGCGTGGCTAAATATTGATGGATATAACTATTCAAAACATCACCTTGTGGACAAATGGAAGAACTATAATGGATTTTGCATGATAAAAGAACATAAAAGAACATAAATAAAGAATAAAGAATAAATAAAAGAAATATATGAATCTTTTAATACCTGAAAATGCATATTGTACTTACAATATGAAGGAAATTGGGGAGGACATGTGGTGGTTGGTTTCCATTCAGCAAAAAAAAGCTTTGGCTATGGAAAAAAAAACTAAATCCCTACGATATGTAGCCTACCGTTTAATTAACAATGATGATTCTTCTCTGAGGGCGCTGTGTTCACTCTTCATGCAGACCAGGAAAACCATGTGGAGTTTAGTTCCAGCCTCATAGATGAATGTAAAAGTGTGAAATAAGCTGCTGGTTTTATTGTGAGAAGCTGAACTTCATGCTTGGATGAGACAAGAAGAAGTTGT